>CBVK0103285887.1:0-11838 GCA_900067695.1 Picea abies
AAGGTAAAGGTTAATTTTGATATTCCCATGTTTGAAGGTCAGATAGATGCGGATGCCCTAGACAAATGGTTAAATCTACTTGAAGGAAAATTATTCGGATAAATGTTCCACAGAAGAGTCTAGAATATATGGGGTCGATCCCACTTGGGGTTTTTTTTGTGGACACAATAAAGGAACAATATTACCCTGTTGGCAACTATGAGGACCAATATATGAGATGGAGCATAGTAGGGCAAGACAGGGGCCAAGTAGTTCTGGAGTTCACCAATACCTTCCATACCTTGCACACTAAATTGTGTATAAAAGACTCCAAATAAAATTTGGTTTTGAAATATCGTGGGGCTCTACACAGATACATCCAAACTTAAATGGATTTTCTGGACATCTCATCACTCGGTGTTGCTTATCGATATGTTGTTAAAATCGAGAAGAAATTTAAACGAGAACAAATGGGAGTTCGAGTATGCAAATACGAAACAACGAAAGTATGATAAGATGGCCCTAACAAACAGTCTTCTGAAAATCAATCCAAGCCATAGGAAAATAACGGTCACGGAAAGATAAAGAAGGACACCGAAAAATGGTACGATTTCCACAAAATCCCCTGGCACAACATTGATGAATGTTTCTTAAAACAATCATTGGTGGAGAAAATCAAAGACAAGGATCCAAACCTTGATTAAGAATATGAATCAGAAAATACTTACAGAAGACAAATCATCGATGCACACCCCACTGCTATTGTCGTGACCATAGCAATTCAACCAGAAGAACCAACATATTGTGAACAAAGGAGCACCTTTTTCATTCACAAATGTGATTGATCCTGTCAAATGAATCCCCATGAAGATACCTTTCCAAATAGCTATTGTTGGCCCCAAATGAAGATTGTATGCCAAAGTTACACCCTCGGGAAGTTGATACACCAAACTACCCAAAACGTGGTCTACAAAACTGTTGGTTTTTCATCATCTCGGGTTAGGGTTTTAGATTTTTTTTATCATAAAAAGGCCTTTGGAGCCTCATTGTAAAATAATCTTCTCATGGGTGTGAGTATCCGTCACATCTCTTCTCAGAGATAAGTTGTCACCATTCTAGCGAGTCTTTCACACTGTATTTTCACAGTCTTTGTACATTTTTGCTCATTAATAGAAAATTGTGTATTATTGTATATTTGTGTTTATGGTTACATATATGATACATTTCTATTATATTATTGGATATCCAAGATATCTCTGTAGATTTATTTATTATATTTCCGCTCTCATAATCTGGATCACAAACTCTCCCAACTTCAGGTTTGATACCACAAGTAACATCGGTCACAAGGTAGTCCACATCAAAAAAATCCTCCCAACTTCAAGTCTGATACCACAAGTAACATTGACAACTTACTACTAACAACCTTTACATAAAATAAAAACTAGTGCATAATTAATATGAGAGTGCACAGAAATACTTGAAGGAATGCACGCAACCCGACCCACATTTCCTCCTATTTAAACGGATTATAATAGTGGAAGTAACCCAAAATATAATTGTTCACTCAATCATATTGAACGTCATAAAGGTAATACCACTCCTATCATGCGAACAATACTGCACTCATTACCATAAAGAGCACTTGTATACGAGACCGTGGCTAACTATTATGAATCCACGTGTAGGTCATATTCCAATAAACTATGTTCCAATGTACACAGTGAATCTAGTCACTTGTGCACATAGACCACTTTTGATTTACACAATGCTTCTAGCCTCACTCAGGAAACTCTTTACCATTTACTAGGACTATCTTAACAAAGATTACTTATCAACTAATGTACTCAGCATGTACGACTACAATATTGAATAACCACATTGCACTTACATGAATAAACAACATTAAACATAATAACAACCATTACTCATATGCAACATCATGCAAGAGATAGACCATAACAAATCAACATAAACGAACACATAGTAAATATAAAAGTACATAGTAACACTTATCTTTCAGAAAAATCACCAAGTAATGCATGAACTTTCCTCCTAGACATAGACATTGTTGCTCATAATCTTTCAGCAATAGGTCACCCCCAATTTCGGGCTTAAACTCCACTAGCGAAAAACCATTCTAGTGCCAATCTATGGTTTAACAATTAGTGGTTTTTCTCCATCCAAGGTGTCAACTACTATAACTATTATACAATCCCTCATTCCCCACATGCCTATCCCACACCAAGAAGCATGAACCTTCTCTGCTCAACAGGGCTTTGATTTCCCCACTTTCCTTCCATGACTTCAACAATAGGCTAGATCAAGAATTCTCAAAGCACTACCACTAATGATGAGTAGGGAACAATTCCCAGCAAACTCTCACCTGGAGAGAATGCTCATGGGCGTAACAACCTACTTCTTAGTCAACCTACGGTCATAGAAACTATTTTCTTCAACAACATATGAGCCTGACAACCCACATCTTCGACAAAACATGACTTTTCCCAAGAACAAGGATATACCAAACATGATGATACAATAAGACATAGACTCATTTGCAGAGGAAAGTTCCTCGAATGAATACAGAATAATAGGTTCCTCCCCACGAAACAAACTAAGGCCAGCAATACATATCACATGCTTTCGAGTGGACACTTGTCACCTTCAAGGATAAATTTAGCCACTTGGTGACTCGTTCTCATCGTTTGGGAACTTAAGACAAATAATATATCCGTAAGGCTACACTTTTCTAAAATATTATTAAAATAGTCCCCCACTTTTTCCTTTTTTGGTGTAGTTAAGCCCCCTCTCTTTTCGTCTCAGTGTAACAATGTTATTTTAATATTAAATCGAGTGTGATACATATTACAAGGATGGGTGCACTCCCCTATTTGTGGCTTGCTCACCAATCCAACAATCACACGGGATGTCTGACCCCAAAACACATACATACATATATACATTACAGTCACTCTCGCACACTTTCTTGAGGTGTGCAACACTCTGGAATATGCACACCCTCCCTTGATGCGCAATCCACGTGCAATATCTCAAACACATGCAACACTATGGAATGTGTGCACATTTTTCTTTGGTTATAAACCTCATGCACTACTTATGTGCACGAAAAAACAAAACGGCTCACAAGTCTATATGTTCATTACATTTACACTTGTTTCCAATATCTCACTAGCATATATGGAAAATCGCATAGCACACAACTCAAGTGCGCGTAAAACAAAAATTTCTGACCAACCCATATGTGCAACAGGGATTATTTTAGGGGCTAAATCGCTCATGAGCTAATTTTCCATGGTTTTCCCCAAAAAACAATTCATTATTCTAAAAATGATTCGCCAATATTCTATAGGATAAAAATATTCTATCTTAAAAATCGCCAAAATTTTAACTATTAAGATGGTGGTGGGGGATTTTAATCTTCATGACAAAGATCTGATCGATTTTTGAAAATTGAATTGTTTATTTTTGTTTGTAATTACTTATGGAAGGATGTCTTAAGTTATTATGTTTTTTTGATATTTATTTAGATATTTTAAGTAAATAGTATCCATGGGAATTTTTTTCATGATATTTAAGTTAATAGGATTTATAGTTTCATAGAATTTAATAGTTAAAGGTATGTATTTTTATAAAGTTTTATTTTCCCCACAGGGGTGTAGACCGATTGGAAAAGTGTCATGTAAATGGAAGGAAATATGTAAAGGAGGTCTCAATTTCGATTCTCACCCCAATTTACTTGTGATTCAATCTTACGGCATGCATGGAGCACCTGGGGTTATAGTTGTAGCAGACGGGTATCGACCCTAGGTCATGTGAGTATGAGAACCGTGAGTTGTCATTTCCCCCACTATATAAAAAAAATATAAAAAAATAATTTTTTATTTTCAAATGAAGAGGTGAAGGGGGTATGAAAATACTTGTAAAGTAAGAACTCAAATCACTACATAACATGATCCTTCTCTCATAAATAGTAGAATTTTATATGCTAAACCACACATGGTCACCCCTACACATACACTTGGGGTGAAGGTTTATCTTTACAAGGCCATGCACCCTAGACTACCCACCCTCCCAAGGTACCACACATAGATCCCTTCATTCTCTACCAACAATCCAAAAAAGTGTGTAGATACACACACCTTCACCATTGGTACTTAACGCCATTCTATGTGAAAAAGAACACAGAAACCCATAACTTCTATGTCTACATACATGTGGATATCTATGCACATGTACATTCACATAGATTTCTATCTCACACTGAATGGATTTCAGAGAAGTGAAAACAAGCCAACACTATACATCAAATAAAATCAACAATGTAATATGCTAATTGTTTGTTTATATGTGGATGATTTGATATTTACATGTAATTTTGGCCAAGAAGAACTCAAGTTAGTCTTGAAGGATGAATTTTACATGACTGATTTGGGGCTTATGAGATATGTTTTGGGAATAGAAGTGCACGACTCCAAAATTGGTATATTTATCTAACAATCCAAGTATGCACATGAAACATTGAAAAGATAGAAGGTGGATCCTACACTATTAAAAAGACTGGTAGGAAGTCTTATGTATCTCACAACGACATGAACTGATATTCTCTATGGAGTGATCCTAATATCAAGGTTCATGGAAACTCCAAAAGAACCACATTGGAAGGCAGGAAAGAGAATTTTGAGATATGTGAATGAAGCAAAAGATTTTGGCACAAAGTAGTCCATTTCAGAATATGTCAGACTCATTGGATACAGTGACAGTGATTGTGGAGGCAGCATACATGATGCAAAAAGTACCTATGGGTACAGATTTCATTTTGGAGCACATATGGTATCATGGGTACGTTGCAACTAAAAGCATATCTTGTCAAGTTGTTTGGATGAGAAGGATGTTAAAATATTTGTTGCTAGAAAAACAAGAAGCCACAACAATATTATGTAACAACAATTCAATCATCATGTTATCAAAGAATCATGTGGTTCAAAAGAAAACTAAGCATATTGATACAAGGTATCATTTTATCAGAGAATCGGTGAATAACAAAGAGATCTGTTTATAATTTTGTTGGTCAAAACAACAAGTCATATATTTTCACAAAGGCTTTAGCAAAAGATGCATTTCAACATCTGCACAATAGTCTCGGAGTCTGCACAGTAACAAATGAGTGACAATAAAATGAAAACTCAATTTTTTTAAGTAATTTTCTTTTGTAATTCCTCAACTATACCTTTTCAACGAGCTATTGTGTGCCCCAAATGGAGATCGTATGCCAAGGGTACGCCCTTGGGAAGTTGATACACCAAACTACCCAAAATGGGGTCCATAAAATTGTTGGCTTTTCATCATCCGGGGTTAGGGTTTTAGATTTTCTTTATCGTAAAAAGGTCTTTGGAGCCTCATTGTAAAATCATCTTCTCACGGGTGTGAGTAGCCGTCACATCTCTTCTAAGAGATAAGTTGTCACCATTCTATCAAGTCTTTAACTTTGTATTTTTACATCTTCATTCATTAATAGAAAATTGTGTATTACTGTATCTCTGTGTTTATGGTTACATATCTGATACATTTATGTTATATTATTGGATATCCAAGATATCTCTGTACATTTATTTATTATTTTTCTACTCTCATTTTGTTACGAAAATAATCTGAATCACAATCTCTCCTAGCTTCAGGTTTGATACAACAAGTACCATCGATCACATGATAGTCCACGTCACAAAAACTTTAACAACTTACGGTCTGATACCACAAGTAACATCCACGACTTACTACTAAACAAATTTACCTAAAATAAAAACTAGTGTGTAATTAATATGAGAGTGCGCAGAAACACTTGAAGGAATGCATGCAACCTGAACCAGATTTCCTCCTATTTAAACGAATTATAATAGTGGAAGTAACCCAAAATATAATTGTTCACTCAATCATATTGAACGTTATAGAGGTAAGACAGCTATGATCATCTGAGCACTACTGCGCTCATTGCCTTACGGAGCACATGAATTCCACAACGTGCCTAACTATTATGAATCCACTTGTAGGTCATGTTGCGCTAAACTATGTTCCAACGTACACAATGAATCTAGTCACTTATGCACATGGACCCCTTTCCGTTCCCACCATGCTTCTAGCCTCACTCAGGAAATTCTTTACCATTTACTAGGACTATCTTAAGATAAGTTACTTATCAACTAATGTACTCAGCATGTATGACTACAATATTGAATAACCACATTGCACTTAGATGAATAAACAACATTAAACATAATAACAACCATTACTCATATGCAACATCATGCAAGAGACAGACCATAACAAATAAACATAAATGAACACATAGTAAATAGAAAAGTACATAATAACACTTATCTTTCAGAAAATTCACCAACTAAATGCATGAACTTTCCTGCTAGCCATATACATTGTTTCTCATAAGCTTTCAGCAATAGGTCACCCTTGATTTTGGGCTTAAACTCCAATAGGGAAAAATAATTCTAGTGTCAATCTATGGTTTAACAATCAGTGAATTTTCTCCATCCTAGGTGTCGATTACTATAACTATTCTACAATCCCTCATTCCCCTCATACCTATCCCACCCCAAGAAGCATGCCCCTTCTCTGCTCAATGGGGCTTTGGTTGCCCCACTTTCCTTCCATGACTTTAAAAATAGGCCAAATCAAGAATTCTCAAAGCACTACAACTAATGATGAGTAGGGAACAATTCCAAACAAACTCTCACCTAGAGAGAATGCTCATGGGCCTAACAACCTACTTCTTAGTCAACCTATTGTCCTGGCAACCGTTTTATTCAACAACATATGAGCCTGACAACCCACATCTTCGAAAAAACATGACTTTTCCCAAGCACAAGGATATACCAAACATAATGATACAATACGACATAGACTTTTTGTTAGAGGAAAGTTCCTCTAATGAATAAAGAATAGTAGATTCGCCCCCCCAAAACAAACTAAGGCCAGCAATACATGTCGCATGCCTTCAACTAGACACTTGTCGCCTTCAAAGATAAATTTAGCCACTTTGTGACTCTTTCCCATCCGTTGGGAACTTACAATAAATAATATATCCATAAGGTTACACTTTTCTAAAATATTATTAAAATAGTCCCCCCCTTTTCCCTTTTTTGGTGGAGTTAAGCCCCCTCTCTTTTCGTCTCAGTGTAAAAATGTTATTTTAATATTAAATCAAGTTTGATACACATTACAAAGATGTGCGCACTCGCCTATTTTCGTCTTGCTCACCAATCAACCAATCACACAGGATCTCTGACCCAAAAACACATACATACATATATATACATTACAGTCACTCCCTCACACTTTCTTGAGGTGTGCAATAGTGTGGAATATGCACACCCTCCCTTGATGTGAAATCCACATGCACTAGCTCAAACACACACAACACTATGGAATTTATGCATGTTTTTCTTTGCTTATAAAACTCGTGCACTACTTATGTGCACGAAAAAACAAAACAACTCACAAGTCTATATATTCATTACATTTACACTTTTTTCCAATGGCTCACTAGCATATATGAAAAATTACATAGCACACTACTCAGGTGCACGTGCAACTACAATGAGGTTCATATTAGGGACATTACATTAATAATTCCATGGGTGTGTCTATATGGGTGCACATGTTGTTGTAACTATTAAGATGGTGGCAGTGGATTTTAATTGTCACGACAAAGTTGTGATGGATTTCTGAAATTTAAATTGCTTATTTATGTTTGTAATTACTTATGGAAGGATTTCTAAAGCTATTATGTCTTAAGTAAATATTATTCATGGGATTTGTTTCGTGATATTTAAGTTAATAGGATTTATAGTTTCATAAAATTTAATAGCAAAAATTATGTATTTTTATAAAGTTTTATTTTCCCCACATGGGTGTAGACCGATTGTCATGTAAATGAATGCAAATATGTAAAGGATCTCTCAAGTTCAATTCTCACACCAATTTACTTGTTCTCCATTCTTACGGGCTAGCTGGAGCACCTGGGGTTATAGTGGTAGTAGATGGCTATAATCCCTGTGTCACGCGAGTACGATGACAGTGAGTTGTCGATTCCCCTACTATATAAAAATATATATATAAATAATTAAAGTTTTATTTTCAAATTAAGATGTGAATGAGGTATGAAAATACTTGTAAAGTAAGAAGTACAATCACTACATAACATTATCCTTCTCTCATAAATAAAAGAATTTTATATGCTAAACAAAAGTGTCACATATATCAAAGATCGATGGTGAGGTAAAGTTGTGTGACCTTTTTAATGTTGTGTGTATACATGCACACATGGTCACCCCTACACATACACTTGGGGTGAAGGTTTGTGTTTATAGGGCCACGCACCCTAGACTACCCACCTTCCCAAGGTACCACACATATATCCCTTCTTTCTCTACCAACAATCCAAGTAAGTGTGCACGTACACACACCTTAACCATTGGTACTTAATGCCATTCCATGTGCAGAAGAACACAGAAACCCACAACTTCTATGTCTACATACATGTGGATATCTATGCACATGTACATTCACATAGATTCCTATCTCACACTGAATGTATTTCAGAGAAATGAAAATGAGCCAACACTATACATAAAATAAAATACACAATGTAATATGCTAATTGTTTGTTTATATGTGGATGATTTGATATTTACACATAGTTTTGGCAAAGAAGAATTCAAGTTAGTCTTGAAGGATGAATTTTAAATGACTGATTTGGGGTTTCTGAGATGTGTTTTTGGAATAGAAGTGCACGAGTCCAAAATTGGTATATTTATTTCACAGTCCAAGTATGCACATGAAATATTGAAAAGATTCAATATGGTGAATTCAAAAGCAACACCAACACGTGTTATAAAAGGATTGAAGTTAAGCAAGGAGGACAAATGCTACAAGGTGGATCCTACACTATTTAAAAGACTGGTAGGAACTCTTATGTATCTCAGACCTGATATTCTCTATGGAGTGATCATAATCTCAAGGTTCATGGAAAATCCAAAAGAACCACATTGGAAGGCATGAAAGAGAATCCTGAGATATGTGAATGGAAGAAAACATTTTGGTATAAAGTACTCCACTTCAAAATATTTTAGATTCATTCGATACAGTGACAGTGATTGTGCAAGTAGCATAGATTACTGGAAAAGTACCTATATGTACACATTTCATTTTGGAACACATATGATGTCATGGGAATCAAGGAAGCAACACATAGTACCTCTTTCTTCAGCAGAAGCAGTACGTCCCAACTAGAAGCACATCTTGTGAGGTAGTTTGGATGAGAATGATGTTAAAAGATTTTTTGTTGAACAAGGAACCAACAATAGTATTCTATGACAACAATTCAACCATCATGTTAGAGTGTTGGAAATATTAATTACAAGTCAATGAGATCTTTTTGTGTCCATCCATTTGTCAGTCAATCTGTGAGTAGTTGAATTGTGAGTCAAAGAGTCTAACAATGTGTAAGTGCAACAGTCTTTTGTCCGAAAGAATTATTTTTTCGGCAGAAAGACTCGGAAACCGTTCATTTTTTACGATTTCCGTTAGATTTTAGTCTTTCGGCCGAAATATTATTTCGACCGAAAAAACGAAATTTGCACTGAAAACTAAAACTAGAAAATTGCCCCAAGATTAACTAAACTTCGGAGGTTGCAGACTCCTGCAAACACTGAGAATTTGGTTTCGAAAATGACACCAACATTTCCAAAATTGAATCTACTTTCAATTCTTATAATTTGTTTTAATTTTCTTTATTTTTATCTAATTTTATTTAATTTTTTAAAAAAGTCACCACATAATATTTCCAGCAGACATTATGATTTGGTGAAATGAAATATTGGTATCTTTAAAAATATACAGTGAAAAATTTGAAACAAAATATATTCATAATCCTTAAACTGTTCTTTTCAAAAGGGTATATTTAGATTTTAGTTTTAAATAAAAAATAAGATATATACAACGTGTAGAAAAATATTTGTTTAAAATCTACAACATTTTCAGCTTGGTCAACTTCAAAAAATTCTAAAAATTATAATATTCATCCGTTAAATTCAAAATGATAGTCATAATAAATTAGAGTCTCGGTAGATTGTTGCAGTATATTTTGTTTCTTAAAAACATAAGTTTAATAATAGATACATTGTTGTAGAAATAAGTAACTCATTATCATTCATTTCATGTTTAAGGAACATACTATTAAACAATTGTCAAATTGACATATGAAATTGTGATAATAAAAAAAATGAAAAATAGTCATTGGAAAGCTAACACAATTCTTCACAAGTTTTTTTTTACTGTAAAGTGAAATTCTAAATAAAAGAAATACTTTTGTATGTCAGAAGTTGAATAACTTGTGAAAATACAGTTTTTTTTCTCATAAAACAAGCAAAAGTGTAACCCATCTTCATGATTTCACCCTTAAATGAAGAAGTTATTAAGCCGGAAGGCTTACACCTATTGACAATGGGCATATTTAATAGGTTTTTAGTGCTTAATCATACAAGGCATCAGCTTACATGTTTATTTTTTTACTTTTACTTATCATATTTAAAATTTACTATGGTGGCTAGTTTATTGCCAAGTGGAGAGATGTGAATGTGGAATGCAACCATTTAATATTTAACAATTTAGGAGTCTCAGTAATTCTAAAGCTACAAAGTGTACTAGATTGGCCGGTTTGGTAATGTCGTTCCATCTGCATCCGTGCATTTCATGTTATGGCCACATTTCCTAAACCTTTCGGCATTCACCAGCCACGAGTTTGTGTCTGTGAAGTAGCCAAGACCTTGTGGCTGAGGAACATAAGTTTTCAAAAACAAATTTGGGCAAACTATAGATTCGTGATAAGTGCTAGGTGGTATAGAGCATAATCTTCCCCACTTTCTAAAGGAAAGGTAGTTTTGGAGATGATTTTAAGACACTATGGTAGTATTCAGAATTGTCACTACNNAAACACTCTTAATCACATTGGAATGAACTTGAGGCAAAGTAGTAGGATTTGGGAGAGGTTGGAAGATAGTCACAGGAGTGGCTTGTAGAATTGAAAAAAAATGAACAATGAGTTCCCTTGTTGTTTCACGAATGTTGTATCCTTGATGTGACAAGGTTGAAGATTTTGAAGCTTGGGTATGAATTTTAGATGTGCCTAGAAGGCCAACCCATTTCTGGGTTACAACATGGAAAGAATAAAGAAAGAGTTATGGAAGACTAAGATGGAACCAATGGCCTTTGGAGCCTCGTTGTAAAATCATCTTCTCATGGGTTGGAGTAGCCTTCACGTCTCTTCTTGGAGATAAGCCACCACCAATATAGCGAGTCTTTCACTCTGTATTTTTACAGTCTTTGTACATTTTCATTCATTAATAGAAAAGTGTGCATTACTTTATCGTTGTGTTTATGGTTGCATATCTGATACATTTCTGCTATATTATTGGATATCCAAGATATCTCTGTACATTTCTTTATTATATCTCTTCTCTCATTTTGTGTCGAAAATAATCCAGATCAGTGGTATCACAACAGGTTGTTCTTTATTATTTTTTTCAGTGCATGTCCCCGACGAGGTCTGAGTATAGCAAGTTGGGTCTCGAGCTTGTCTCTCTTGATTATAATCACTCTCTCACACCTAAGAACCCTCCATGGTGGAAGAAAATAAAAATGATGGAGCAGACGATTATATCAATCTATTGCTTCAGCAGGCTCTCACGCGAGAGAGGGAGGAAATGATGGAGAATTTTTCGCACATCTTTGAATGCCTACCGATAGCAACATGTGAATATTCATCAA
>CBVK0103285893.1:0-19197 GCA_900067695.1 Picea abies
GTTGCTCTGTTAATAACCATGGAAGGTTATTTTGGACTCCATCATTATTTGATCGGATCACACTTTGTATTGCATGATTGGATTCCCGAATGTCATTACAAATTTTCACAATTTTTTCTTTATCCCTCCTGCCATCTATGATTCGCCATAATGTTTATGTCACATTCTTCCCAATATGCATTGTATCAAATAAATGAACTATTTTTAGGTCCTTATAGTAAGGCAACCTCATGAATTGAGTGGGATAACATTTCATTCCTCATGGAAGCCCATTAATACTACCTTCACGACGATGACATTGATGAAGCATAAAAAAAATCAGAATACTATTTATCAAATGCGGTAAAATAAAATAAATAATTAAAATAAAATTTCAAAACATGATTCCATTTACGATACATAAACAAAATGCATACCTCGAGGATTAATTTTGTCATATGACAATTTCTATAGGCAAGGTGTCATTCTTTGTGGTTTTAGTCCAGTTTCTTGTTTCCCATTGAAAATATCTTTTTCAGTAGTACGATACTTATGGTTCTTAGAAAGGAAGTTTCTATACTCATCAAACACCTCCTTTCCTAAAATTTTTGACCGACGAGATTTCATCTTAGGACCACAAACTGGACATGCAAATTTACCCTTTGTTTGAAGACCTGCAACAGATGGATTAATATCAATTATTAATATATATACGAAATGATTATTTAAACAACATGCATGATATAATCAATTAATTATATACTATGCAAGCGTGAAATATGGAATGTTACATACCACAAAAATGTGTTAATCCTGGGGCATAATGAATTGTCCATAAAAGTATTCCACGACATTGAAATCTCTTCTACCCAATTGGTTTACAAATGTCATACATAGTGATGCCCTCCCATAACTTTAGTAGCTCGTTGATAAGAGGCTCGATATACACATTCATATCTTTAACTTGGTACTTACCTAATTGTTTGAAATTACACAAGATTACTACCATGGTATGTATATATATACGTAAATAAATAAATAAAAGATGTTATGCAAAAAAAGAGAAAAATGAAACATTTAAATTCGAAAAATTAATGTAAATAAATACCTGGAATAATCATTGTCAACATTATGTGTTCCCTCTTTATTGACATCCAAGGAGGAATGTTATTGTTGATAACAAAAATAGGCCACATTGAGTAAATAGACCGAAGCTCTCCAAATGGATTAACACCTTCAGTTGCCAATGAAAGCCTAACATTACGAGGTTCATCTATAATTTCTGGCCATTTTGCAGCAATTTCCTTAAATGCATAACCATCTGTAGGCATTCGAAGAACACCATCTTCAATTTTCTTTCGTGCATGGTAATCCATAAACTATGCTATGCTTTGACACCTGAACAATCGCTGCAAACGTGGAATTATGGGAATATGTCGGAGAACCTTTCGAGGGACCATTTTTGTTACTTGATCGGTTCGATATCTACTGATACCACATACCAGACATTCTGTTTTCGACGCATGTTGTCCATAATATATAATATGATAATCGGGACATGCATCTATACTTTGATACTCCATTCCAATGTCTTTCATAATGGCATGCAAATCTCGATATGTGCGAGGTAAAATATTTGACGAGGGTAACAAAAATTCACCTAACAATCTAAAACATAAAAAATAAATAGTTAATGTAAAAAATAGGGATTGTAAATTAATATTGCATTTTTATTTTACACATTAATTAACACTAAAAAAAATGGGTAATAGTCAACCTTTATGTAGATGTGAAGTAACATATTACATACCTTAGGATCTGTGTCATACAAGTGTTAGACAAATGATTCGTAACTTTCAAATTCACCAGCAACAATGTAGTGGAGAGAATATTTTCTCTTGACCCTTTATAAAGTCATTTATTTGCCTTTTCAATCAAAGGTTCATCATAAATACCATCACTACTGTCCCCATGATCCTCATCTGGATGACCGAATAAGTCTTGAATCATTTGATTTGTCTCATCAACTTGAACTATGTTATTATTGTCATCTACTTCCATGGAATCATTAACTTGATCTTCATTATCTGCTTCAAGTTCTTCATCTTGTACTACAACATCATTTCTGCTACTACTTGGTGTTTTCTGCATAAAGTTAGGGGGGCAAATCTAACTTTATAATTACAAACAATCATGAAAAATTAGTGCATGTATAAAACATTATAAAATTTGAGAATATAATAAATATTAAAATAGATAATGAATGTATATACCATCGGACGATATTCATTTGATCCCCCGTCCATGTGCCCATATTTTCTACAATGTTTTGTAGCTGTTGCTATTAAAACTCTTTCGGGACGTCTAGTACAACAATTTTTGCAAGGGCAATAACATTTACTGTCACCCTTTTCACCCTCTTTAATTCTTTTCCCATCTCTAATGTTTTCTGACATTCTTCCCCACAGACTTGTACTGAAACAAATATCTATTTTTTGTTCACCGAGAAGACCCGCAAGCCCTTTTTGAAGCATCATTATTATAGAAAACTTGTCGCAACATCTGTCAAATGCAACATATTTATAGATTTTGTAACGTTGCAATTCCGACATAAAAAATTCCTAAGTGACCATTGGTATTTTGACTTGGTGAACATACTAAGGTGACCGTTGGAGGGGAAAACCTAGTTTCCAAAACATCGCAATTGCGACATACATCTTCACAAACATGGCAAGAGAGACATTCCAGTGGAAAATGTGGCAAGAGAGACGTTAATGTGGCAAGACCGATGTTAACATGGCAAGAGAGACGTCAACGTGGCAAGACTAACGTTATCAGGCAACATGATTTTTTTTTTATATAAATTTCCTCTATTTTGCGACAATATGGACAGTTTTGTCCATAACGTCGCAAATAAAACATCGGAATTTTTACAATATGTACTAGTGAACACATATTTACAATTCATTTCATACATCATATTTACAACTGGGTTCATCCTTGGGGACATTACAATCCCCCTCCCTTATTTTTGCACTGTCCTCAGTGCAACTTACACTATCTCTGCAAGCCTTTCAAAATTTTCAAAAAGATGCGAGTACTCTGCCTGCATAGCTTCTTAATGCTCCCATGTCGCATCCTCAGGACCGTACCAGGTCCACTGAACCTTTATAAGCTCTATGGCTCGATTCCAGAGCTGTTTGCTTTTCCTGTCCAATATGCACACATGATGCACTTGCAGGACACCTTCTAGTTCCACCTGAATCACATTCCAATCGATAACATGATTAGCATCAGGTACATATTTCTTAAGCAGTGAAACATGAAACACATTATGTACAGTCATAGATGCAGGTAGTGCAAGCATGTATGCAACTGGCCCAATCCTTTCCAGGATCTCAAATGGCCCACAAAATCTTGCTGCCAATTTGGCGCAACTTCCCAACTTCAGGGAACTCCTGTTAGTCTTCACTTTCAGGAAAACATGGTCACCCACTTTGAATTCTCTATGGGTTCTGTTACTGTCAGTGTAACTTTTCTTCCTATCCTGGGAAGCTTTTAGATTCTGTTTAATTCTTATCATTTGATCTTCCATCTCTTTGAGCATCTCAGGCCCAACTACTGCTCTTTTAGCTGGATTATCCCAGCTCACTAGAGTGTTTCACTTTCTTCCATAAAGTGCTTCGAATGGGCTCATCTTCAATAATGCATGATACCCATTATTGTAGGCGAATTCTACCAAATACAGGTAGTCTTCCCACCTTGATGGTTTGTCCATCACATACATTCTCAGTATGTCTTCTATTACCCTCTTCACCCTCTTTGTCTGACCATCAGACTCAGGATGATACGTTGTACTAAAGTTCAGATTCATTCTGAATCCCTTGAACGGTCCTTTCCAGAAATTTGAGGTGAATTTTGGGTCCCTATCAGACACAATTATCTTAGGAATTCTGTGCAAGCATGCAACTTCTTTTAAAAAGATATCAGCAACATCAGCTGCCCTGTGGGTGGTTTTTAGTGGAATAAAATGGGCAGCTTTAGTAAGCTTGTCCACCACCACCATGATTGAATCATGCTGCTTGTTGGTTCTAGGTAGTCCGGTGATAAAATCCATTGTTACCACGTTCCATTTCCACTCAGGAATGGGTAAAGGATGCAAAAACCCTGCTGGGTGTCTATGCTCAGCCTTAACCTTCTGGCACTCCATACATATGGCGATGTATTAAGCAATTTATTTCCTCATACCCGGCCAAAAATAATGGCTTTTGACTGTTGCCATAGTCTTTTGATATCCAAGATGTCCAGCATAAGCCACGTTATGCATCTCCTTTAGAATTGCCAGCTTCAATTCTCAGACATTGGGTACATACACTCTGTTTTTATACAGAAGTAAACCATTAGTTCCCAAGGTGTAACTTTCCTTGGTTTGTTGTCTCTCACGCTTCTGTAGCTTTGCTACAAGACTTCTGTACTGCAAATCAGTATTTGCAGCTTCCAAAATTCTATCTTTCATCTTAGTCCTGTACATGCTAATGGTTGTAGCATGTAATTTGTGCACTTTTCTGCTGAGTGCATCAGCCACCTTATTTTCTTTCCCTTTGATATGCTTGATATCAAAGTCATATTCGCACAGAAACTCCAACCATCTGGTTTGCCTCGCATTTAAAGTCGGCTGATCAAATAAATACTTCAGACCATTGTGGTCTGTTCTTAATTCGAATCTCCTTCCCATGAGGTATTGTCTCCATTTCCTCAAGGCGTGGATGATTGCTGCTAGCTCTAAATCGTGAGTGGCATAATTCCTTTCATGCTCTTTTAGCTTTCGGGACTCATAACAAATTACAAATCCCTCTTGGTTGAGAACTCCTCCTAGCCCCTCCTTACACGCATCTGTGCACACTACGTAATCCTTATTTGGATCTGCAATCTTCAGGATTGGAGCACTAGTTAGTAGCTGCTTCAATCGCTGGAAGATGCTCTCACATTCTTCAGTCCACTGGAACTTCTTCTCCTTCCTTTGCAAGGAAGTGATAGGGTGAGCTATCTTTGAGAATCTTGCTATAAACCTTATGTAGTAGCCTGCCAGACCCATAAAATATCTAACTTCCGCCACATTCCTTGACACTGACCATTCTCGAATGGCCTCAACTTTTTCAGGATCCACAGTGATCCCTTCCTTTGATATAATGTGCCCCAAGTAATGAATCTGCCTTTGGTAAAATGAGCACTTGCTCAGTTTTGCGTATAGCTGGTGTTCTCTCAACACCTGCAGCACCATTCTCAGGTGTTGTTCATGTTCTTCCTTTGTCTTGGAATACACCAAGATATCATCCAGGAAGACTATGAAAAACTTGTCCAAATAATCTCTGAACACTCCATTCATTAACCACATGAAAACAACAGGTGCATTTGTCAGTCCAAACGGCACCACTATGGATTCATAATGACCGTACCTTGTTCTAAAGGTGGTCTTGCTAATGTCCTCATCATTTATTCTCACTTGGTGATATCCAGATCTGAGATCTATTTTTGAAAATATTTTCGCATCTTTCAACTGATCAAAAAGATCATCAATCCTTGGCAGAGAATACTTGTTCTTGACAGTGACCTTATTCAACTGCCGAAAATCAATGCACAGTCTCAACGCCCATCTTTCTTCTTCACGAATAGGACCGGGGCTCCCCAAGGTGACACGCTAGGGCGAATGTATCCCTTCTTTAGTAGCTCTTCGAGTTGCAATTGAAACTCTTTTAGCTCTGGCGTACTCATTCTATAAGGAGCCTTCGAAACTGGAGTTGCTCCAGGCATCAAATTTATAGAAAAATCGATGTCCCTCTTCGGAGGTAGTCCAGGTACCTCCTAAAATACATCCTTGAATTCTTTGAGTACCTTGTGATCTTCCAGATTCGAGACTACATCTCGGGATGCTTCTTCCACCGGAGCTGAATATAATTGATAGCCTTTCCAGTAACATTTCTTCAGCTGAATGGCTGAGATTTCCCTAACAGCCATGGCTCTAGGAATTCCTTGGACTGTTACCATATTTCCCTCTTCGTTCAGGTAGGTAAACCTCTTGTTACGACAATCCACAAGGACATGGTGCTGGTCCAACCAGTCCATCCCAATTAAGCAATCGTATGAGCCTAAAGGTAAAATGTTCAATTCAGCCTTAGTGCTCATTCCTTTCATGTCCACTGAACAAGACTTAACCAATTCAATGACCTTCCTCTTAGTCCCTGTGGCCAACTTCACTAACCAAGACTTTTCATGTTTGCTTCTTGTTAAATGCAAACTTTCCACCACTCTAGGATCTATATAACTATGGTTAGCCCCTGAATCAATTAAAATAACAAGTGGTCGGTTGTTGATCGTACCTTCCACTTCAATCATGTGCGATTGAAATTTTGCTTTTTTGTTGTCCAGGGCTGCGTAGATCCTCAGCATTCTGCTGCCCATATCCTCCACTGTTTCAGCTTGCTGAACAGTATGAATAGTTCTTTCTTTGTCTTTTATGTGGGGGCAGTCTCTGTACCTATGATTCTCTTTACATCCCCAACACTCCATAGGTGGAGACCTTGGCATCTTCTCACTCCCTTCAACTTTCCTAGGGTCTCTAAAAGATGACTGTCCCCAAGGGTTGTTCTTGAAAAAGGGTGGCCTATTTCCCTTCTGCCTCTGTTCTTTCTTAAACCTCTTCTGGTCATCCCAAGCCTTCTGAAAGGTAGGATTTTCTCTTTGTTGTTTGTATAAGCATTTCACTCTTCTTATTGTTTCTTCCATAGTATTAGGATCATCATATTGAATCTTGTCACCAATGGAAGGTGGAAATCCACTCAGATACCTCTGAATTTTAATAGCCTCGTCTTTGATGAATGGAACATACTTTAGTAGTTTCAGAAAACTTCGTTCATACTCATCAATGGTCATACTGCCCAATTTGAGTACGAAGAACTCCTTCATCTTTCTGTCATAGTATCTTTTGGTCAGGTATTTCTTCTCAAAATACCTCTTAAACTCCTTCCACGTGACCTCTTTCTCTCTGATGTGTTGCACCTGCACCAACTGATCCCACCACATGGATGCTTTTCCTTTCAGCTAGTACATTGCAATTCTTCCTTTTGCATGGGTAGAATAATTCTGCAATTAGAAGTATTTCTTTATACCCATCAACCATATTTCAACATCTTCTTCCTTCTTATGTTCACCATCGAACGCAGGCGGTTTAATCTTGTTGATTTCCCCTTTCAATTCATCCCTTCCATATTTTCGGTGCTTTTTGGTAGGAGACGAGCTCGAACTATTGCGTGTTCCCCTACTGGAATGTCTTTGGGAGAGACTAAGATGTCGACTACCACTCCTCGATCTCCTTTTCCTCTTGGGAGTCCTGACGCTTCTTGATCTCCTTCTTCTCCCAGGGGTTCTGCGACTCTCCGTCTTACTTGAGTCTCTTCCCTTCTCGAGTTTCCTCTCTATTCTTTCCAGGCTCTTCAAAAATTTTAAGTTTAATACACCCTGTCGATCCCTGACTTTCATGAGTTTTCGGCTATCAGCTCGATGAGCCTGGGCCTCTCTTTGCAATCCTTCAATGATTTTCATTATGTGTCCTTTCTTATCCTTTTCTTTTCCATG
The DNA here is from genome assembly GCA_900067695.1 of Picea abies. NCBI lineage: Eukaryota > Viridiplantae > Streptophyta > Pinopsida > Pinales > Pinaceae > Picea > Picea abies. The sequence continues at coordinate 7,612 of CBVK0103285893.1, forward strand.
CCCATTGGAGTTCGATCCTTCCACTTCCAAATTGACATCCTTTCCTTCCCGTTTGTCTCCTGTTTCGGAGGCAATCTGCACCTTTTCCCATTCCATACTCGGCGTTGGTTGACTGGAGTCCTGACCCTCGTTGAACTCTGCACACACACTGTGCAATTCAATTCGAAGTTTGCCAGGCCATTAAAACTTCATGAAAAATCCACAACATTTATATGCCAATACGAACAAGAATAAAAGACATTTCGATTCAAATAAGTTTTCTGAGCTCTCATTCGGCTCTGCAATTTTCGGGTCTTCGAAACTTTCGTTTTCGGCATTTCGGGACTTTCGGGCCTTCAGGTTTTCGGTACCCGGGACTTCAGGTTTTCGGCACCTGAGAGTTCATTTTGCAGTGACTCCCAACCTTTTATCATTTCAATTCCCAAATTTTAAAAAATCAGTTTCCTTATTATCCGGGCCCACAACATAGTTGTCATCCTTAAAATCCGCTATGATTCTTCTGTCTTCGGAGATTTTGGAACTTTGGGTTTTCAATCCATGAGAATTTCATACTTGCTTTCCTTTCCAACCCCCGACTTCCGAAATTCCAATTTACTTTACCCTCCGGGCCCACATAGCACAGTGGTCACCCACAACCACGGTGGCACGTGGCACGTTCATGAAGGTCCACGTCGCTTTTAACAACGTCACCAGGTCCCACCACTCTCGCTTTTCTTCTCGACCCACTGGCATGTGGTACATATCCATGTGTCCACGTCCATTCCTAGTAAAATCCAATGGTCAGATCTTTCTCAGATCTATGGCACAAATCCTTTTGGCGTTTTGGGGTTTCAGGCATCGAAACTTCGTGCATCCACACATCTTGAACTTCCAAAATCACTGTCTATTTAACTACTTGATCCAACAGTCAAGTTATTCTGCCCACGATCTACGGTGTAGGTTGTTTCGAGATTTTAGGGTTTTGGGTTTTGGAGTTGTTCCCCTCTCCTCACTTCCCATCTCCCAAAACGTCGATTTCTTCTTGGACATTCAACAGTCCAGATATCTCTTAGATCAACGGTTATGATCCAATCATGAATTCGCGTTTCATGAATTCTCACGAACTCACCCTTTGACCATTTCAAGTTACGAGTCAGCGAAAGGTTGATCACTCTCCACACGTTCTTTTTGATGGATGGTCCTGACTAATTCGAGATTTCACGTATCATGATTTCCACACTCCTATGCAATTCCAAAGGGCTTTAAACCCTGTGCACACTTTCCAGATCTGACGGTCACGAGGGTTCACCTTCCCTCCCGAACAGATCCTAAAGCTCCAACACTTCTGGTGTGGAGTCCTCTCTCCCTGTGGACTTATACCACACTGGCTGCGGTTTCATAATGCCGCTATACCTCTAGAGCTTAAAAAATCGTCAAGTAACTCCTTGACACTTTGGAGCAAACTAGGGTCCGAAATTGGCCTTCCAGACCCAATTTCCCCTCACATTCTCGGTCCAAAGACTGCTCCACTGGCCCATGTAGGCTCAGTGTCAAAACCTTGGCTCTAATACCAAATTGTAGCGCACCTTTTCAGCTACCATGGCTTAATCGCTCTTAAAAGGAAACTTTAACACCACTTGGTACATAACTCATATAGGTATTATATAATCCACATGCATTTAAACAAATAAACACATTCTACACAGAGTACTCATATGAGTTACTGCCATAATTAACAATCAATGGCGTTTCATATTAATTCATATACACAACGGAAATCATGATAACATAAGAAGTAGAGTCATGCAAAACATGATTAAAACATAATCAGGTACTTATCTTTTAATAGTGGTAGAATCCACCAACCAAGTGCAGGCCTTCCAGGAACCTCCCAGCCTTAGACCACACCGCTCATCAGCTTAGCAGTGGGTCACCCCCGAGCTGGGACTAAGCTCCACCCCGAGACAAGGAATCCTAGGTTAGGCTGAGGTTATAGGGAAAACAACACACAGCCACAAGAAGGGATTCTCTCCCAGGAACCACCCACATTCATTGCCCACAGACCCTCATTCCGTACATGCCTGTTCCACCCCAGGAGTATACACCTTCTCTGTCACCTGGACAGTCCTTTGGCTACTAACCTCCCTTGCCTTGGGTTACAGCAATAGACCGGACCGGAAGTCTCCAGGCTCTGTGGCAGCTACAGGGTTCCTTCTAGGAGTTCTCTCCTTCCTTTGTGCACTCTCTCGCCTGGAGAGAATCGCTCACAGGTCAACAAACCTCCCACGCAGTCCAGCACTGTGTGGCCACACAACCAACAAAATAAAAGACATGGCTTTTTCCACAGGCTCAGCAATGGTAAAATGGCTCAGGGTCACGGCTTCGGGACAAAGATCTCATGCACAGGCTCGATCTTGGGCAGTGGATGCAAACGGATTCTCCAGACACAACACGGGCTTTTTTTTCTGATTCAAACAGAGGTGAAACTGGTTCTTTCAGAATTGATCACAGGCTCTTGGTTCAGTACGAAGGTATACACAGGTTTTTCAGTTTAGAAGGTGTACGAGGTTTTTCTGCAGAGTTCGGGTCAGTCGTACTTCTTAGAGCCCGTACCCCTCAGGCAGTCCACTCGAACGATAGAGTCCTCCCCTTCACGGTCCACCCAAACTATTTTATTCGCATGCACCAGGGTTGACACTTGTCACCCTGGAGACTGCATGCGTTCCACCAACACGCATTACCTTCCCTTGGTCAGGAACTTAGGATAAAAAAATATAAATGGCACATGTTCTTTTGGAATAATAATAAAATATCATTCCTAGGCTTAAGCCCCCCCCCAGGCTAAACACTTAGCCCCTTTCCCACCTTCCAGCCCCTAATCCCTTGCCTTCTCTGTGGAAGCTCAGTCCCCCTTCACTCATTCATCGTGGTCGATCTACACCTGGCGATGTTTACAATTTTATTAAATGTTTTTGTATATATATACAAGTACAAAATCAGGCCCTTGGCCTCCAACCCTTGGGCTCTCTGGCCTAACAATCACATAAGCCCACCGGCTTATACAAACTTGGCTCACCAGCCTATAACACATATTTACAATTCATTTCATACATCAGATTTAGAACTGGGTTCGGCCTTGGGGACATTACACTCAACATAGTTTAAAATTTTATTTTAAGTGAATTTTCTTTATAAATTTGACATGAATTTTAAAAAAGTGTTAAAATTATAAATTTTGATAATTGAAATTAGATGTAACGACCCCTCTTCGTTACGACTACAAGCAAACAACAGTGCAATTTTTTTATTTTTTTTTGTATTTGGAAGAAAGGTGATGACAACAACAGTTAACCACACCATTGACGACAAATGCAAGCACACATTTTAGGAAAACGAGAAACTATGACTCCACTCACTAACACAAGGGAAACTGGGTGAATCAAGCGTAGAACAACAAGGAGGAATGAATACTCACTCGACACAACACAACCACCCCTACAAGCTAAGGGACAACATCCCCATCTCGATGCAACATCCAAACAACAAGGACTAGAACCTCTAGGCGCACGAACCTAGTGCCTAAAGGCATTCAACCCATGTACCATAAAGCAACTGGCAATGCTTGACAACACTCACACAGAATGCACCGACTCTGGCCAAGTTCTCGCTCGCCGCTATCCCGTAGGGCGTGCCATGATCCTGTCATTAGGAATCATGTCGTTCCCAGGTGATAGACGCGTCAATAACCTTGGTGCAACATAAGCTATCTAGATCGAGGACTCTAGACAAACTGATGCACTAGGAACCGAATACCGATAAGAAAAACCACACCCATACCATAACAATAGGTCGATGAAATGCCAAAGGAAGAAGACAAGGGATGACGTAAGCCAATACATGACATCGCCCCTGACCCAACCAATCACCCAGTCTAAACCAGTCAATGAATACAATCTATTTAACATGAGTTCCATTCTAAATGGGGCACGTCAAAGTTACAATTAATCAATAATGCACCCTCTAATTTAGCGTTAATACAATCAATCTTGTAAGTCTAAGTAAGCAATATTTAAACTATAATTATAAATACCATCTAACCTCCATTATAATCAATTTAGCAAGTCTAAAATTGGCAATCATTAATAACAATATTAACAAGCTTAATGTAGGATTCTACTATTATAACATCTATGAACAATTTAATCTCAACGTGTAGTCTAGCTATACCGACCGAACCAATAATACTAGTTGTCTATTATCATTGAGAAGGAAACTGCTAACTACTAACATCGTTGTCACAATATAAGAAGGCATTTAACATAGCAGTTACCTAACGATTAAATTAGCAATGGCAAGGCCATTTACATGACTGTTATCATAACAAGTAATAAAGCAATAACAAGGCGATTAACATGTTGATTAACATAACAATTAATATAACAATAAAAAGGCAATTACATGACTGTTAACATAACGATTAATAGCCCAATAACAAGGTGATTTCATATTGTTTTAACCATTTAACTCGCTGCGACAATTAATCAAAAAGAAGGAATCTACTGATGACTAATTCACGGTAGCAAATAACATGGCAATTAATAAGGCAATAATATAGCTTTTATTATTGCAATTAAGATGGTAATTAATAGTAAAACGCAGCCAACATTTAAGGCAAAATGGTGTCCAATCCAACAACCGCAGTCAACCATTTAAAGGGGCAAAACGTGGTCACACCAGCAACAAAACGCAGTCCCAGTTAATGGCGAATCGCTCTGCCATACCTCAGCAAGCACAGACTACCAATTAATGGCAAATTGTAGGTATTTAACAACAACTTGGTCCATCGTTTGAAAGCAAAAATGAGGGCATTTAAAACGACAATCTCAGTCTCATTTGAAAGCAAAAACATGGGCATTTAAAACAACAAACTTAGTCTTATTTGTAAGCAAAAACGTGGGCATTTTAAATGGCAATCTCTGTCTCATTTGAAAGCAAAAACATGGGCATTTTAAACGACAAACTCAGTCTCATTTGAAAGCAAAAACATGGGCATTTTAAATGGCAAACTCAGTCTCATTTGAAAGCAAAAACGTGGACATTTTAAACAGCAAACTCATACTCATTTGAAAGCAAAAATGTGGGCATTTTAAATAGTGAACTCAGACTCATTTGAAAGAAAAAATGTGGGCATTTTAAAAGGAAAATCTCTGGCAACATTTAAAAGAAAAAACATTTTTCCATTCCCAGGATACCAATACCAAATGCAAACATGAATCAATTCATTTTTCCCTTTCCCAAATACCAATACAAAATGCAGACATGAATCAATTCATTTTTCCATTGCCAGAATACAAATACAAAATGCAGACATGAATCAATTCATTTTTCCATTGCCAGAATACCAATACAAAATGTAGACATGAATCAATTCGGTTTTACATTGCCATAATACAAATACAAATGCAAACATGAATCAATTCGTTTTTCCATAGCCAGAATACCAATACAAATTGCAGACAAAAGTAAGAGAACCGAAAGGATCCAATCATCCAAGGAAAACAATGGAGGTAGACGACTGATAGGTTCATTCTTTGCTCATCATCCTCGCACAGAAAGGTAGGGCGTTGAGATCCATAGGTCTATTAATGCCAAAGCGACGACCATAGATCAGGCTCCTGGCCGAATGCCCAGGCGAGGATTGATGAGCTAGGGACAAAGGGAAAACAACCACAATGGTCACAATCAATACACGACAGGGCGATCAAGACATGCGGGGGAATGAAGGCCATGGGAGTCAATCAATCATCGAGCTAGGCTATAAAAATTTCAATCAACAATCTAGACAATCAATATACTTACCCAAAAGCATAAATCCTACAACAATCTACCATACAAAATAAAGAAACTGTACTATCCCCTGATCGCTCACTCTGAGTTGAAGTCCCGTGCGCTCCTTGCAACTCCCGCTTTTCAATTGACGAGACTTCACCGGTACCTCCTAGCCAATGTTAGGGGTACTCTTCTTCCCCCTTAGCCCCCCGAGCCGCAAAGGGGCCACACACGCTAACCAGAGAATCAACTAGCTTCCAACTCGCTTCGCAAGGCCGAGCTACCACTCCTCACCGAGCTAGGTATCCCAACTCCCACAAGCTAAGTTAGTCAAGTAGAGATTTTTGCAGCGTAGCTTTACGCAAACAAAAGGATCCTTCATCCTTCTCCTCCCTTCATTATACAGAGTTTCTAAGTTCCTTACTTTCCTAAAATCTCATTTAATTAAGTTTTTAAAAATTAAATCCTAAAAATTCCTCCCCGTACAAGTGTCACCCATCCCCTTCATTCCTCCACAAATTAATTTCTTTAATTAATTAAATTCCCTTATTTCCGTCACCCACCTAGAGTCACTCATAGAATCGCTCCTAGGTGTCCCCAAATTCTCTTACAGGTTTTAATGACTTTCCCCATTATCAATTTGCTAGTTCAGTTTTAAATTAGAAAGTTCTTAATGGTAGATACCTTACTAAGTTTGACTTTCTACTTTTTCCCTTGGGTTTCCCTTTTCTTCTTATGTTTCCCTCTTTTCCTAGTTTCCTAAATATTTTAGATTTCTCTCTTTCCCCTTTTCATTTAGGACTCAAATTGGCAGGTGTAGAAATTAACCCCCTTTTTCCTTTTTCCTCTTTTAGTTAATAATTTTAAATTATCATAAATAATAAAACAATTATTTCCCCATTTTTTTTAATTTTACCAGAACAGATTTTTATGAATCATTTAAATTGCTTACCCCCTTATTATTACAAGATTTAACGAAGAGTATAATTATTATTTATGTTTTTTTTTTTTTTAAATAGATAGATAAAATTTTACCACTAGCATAATTTAGACTTAGACCTTAAATTTTCATACTGGGCGACATTTTATTAGGGAATTTGATTATAAATTTTTTTAACATGTTATTCGTCCTAAGGCCATCTAGGTTCATTCATTTATCATCAACAACGCGACATGTCCTTCAGGATGCACTAGGTGCTCCAAGGGTGCCACTCACCTTAATTTGTTTCCCTTGCATGACGTGCCCTTCAGGACGCACTATGTGCTCCAAGGGTGCCATTCGCCTCTTTCCATTTTTCTTGCACGACGTGCCCCTCAGGACACACCATGTGCTCCAAGGGTGCCACTCGCCTCTTGACTGACTCGGTAGACATCAAAAACCCCTAGAGTCAATACTCCGCTAGGTGAACTTGTGGTAGACTAAGGGCCTCTAAGGAATAAGGCCCCTGCCTTATTGCGTGCCCCTTAGAATCATCGTAAACGCCTGTCACAATCCACCCTCACGGCATCGTGGGTCCTCTCGAACTAGGTAAACGTTAACCTATAGTTCGAGCCACGACGGGAGTGCTAGTAGGCTATGGCAGGGCTACTGTCCACACCTCTCCCTCAACATCTCTGGTAGTCGTGTGTGACCCCTTTACTCTACATGTGAGTCTGATCGACAAGCTATCGTAAGCCTACATCATCAACAAATCATGTCAGAATATATCCATATCATATTATCTAATCAGATGCATTAATATCACAGTAAAACAATCAAACCCCAATGGTACACTCCCCGACTCGATCAGGAGTCCAAGGGGTTCCATCGATGCCTCTGCATCCTCGAGGTCCAAAATCCTGCACACTCAGTAAAATCGAGTCAGTAGCACATGTCTATGTCAATGCAGTAAAACAACATGTCATCAACCCATAACGCCTCATAATGAAAATCAAAAGTTTTAATAGCACAAATAATCCGGATCATTTGCGAGCAAGTGTCTTCAAAGAATAAGTTTGCTCAGTACGCAAGAGCGGGATGTTACATTAGAATATAAAATTATTTCAAAATTACTTTATTGTACTGTCAATTTAGTATACACTAGTTCTCTTAACATACATAATGGGATACTCCAATAAATTTAAAAATAATTACACTACTTTAACACCACAAAATATAAGTGGTGTTAAAACCACTATTATACACCACAAAATATAAATAGTGTTACCTTATGTTCTTAAAATATAGGGTTTATTGTTTTGTACTAGATGTTTGAGGGTTTCAGAGTTCATGCATATTGGAAATGAAAACATATTAGTTTAATTAGGCATTATCTAACTATTCTAAGTTTTGGTTATTCTAAGTTTTGTTTTTTTTTTGTTGGAATCTAGTAACATAAATCTCCACAATTTTTTTTTTTTGTTGTTTTTTTAAATCTATTTGAATGCAGAAATGGATTTAAGATGTTGAAAAACCTCAACATACTAAAAAACCTCTAGGGCACTCAGATTACAAATAAATAATCACTCAGATCTAAAGATTTAACAATTTCTTCCCATATTTTGAACAAATATCCCCACACAAAAAAACCAAAACTTAAAAGATTAAGACTACTGGATTTAATTATACTTAACATAATTTATTTTAAGTAAATTTTCTTTATAAATTTGACTATGAATTTAAAAAAATGTTGAAATTACACATTTTGATAATTGAAATTGTAATATAAAACTATTTCAAAATTAAAAAAAAAAAAAAAAACTTATAATATCAAAACTTTTTGAGAAAAGAAAAACTCTAAGATGAAATTTGTCCTCACCTAATTCTAACAATTTGGCGTAATTCTATCAATTTCCTTGTGCAATTAAAAAGATTGATGCACAAATCCCAAACACAAGTGTAGCCACCTTTTTCCCTACCCTTGCTTCTAGATTCGACCCCGATTTCAATAAACGACCATTGAGCCTTCGAAACAAATGTACCTGTTTACACTATTTCCTTGTGGTCCACAGCTTCCTCAGTCACAAAATCAATGTTTTGTTCAGCGACAGTTTATATTTTTACTCTTACGATCAACGCGAGGTGGACACAAAACATCACAGATTTTCTAGCACTTCTACTTGCTTTAATCTATCGATACAGCCTTCATTTTTTTGTTCTGCAGTGACATAGAGGAAACACGTACAGGGTTGCTAATGGTCGTGCGAAGAAAATCAATACTGTAAGAAGTCTAGGTTTGAAGGCGGGTCATTTATGCACCGACAGGTGTCCAATGGACGGTTGACTGCCACCAATTTTTTAATAAGTTGTAGGCTGTGGAGCTGGATGCTCCAGATTTCAGTTTCTGCATTTTCGGTCACTTTCTTAGATATTGACTGAATGAGAGCTTCTGAAATCTTTGGATTCGTTTTTCAAATCTCAATTTCATTGTTTTAAGTGAATTCAAGCACTACATATTGTGAGGAGTAATGGTAAATATGATACATATAGATGTCGTCCATTTAGAGAGTTAATGATGCAGTTATTGTTTTTAGCTACAGTAAATGCCTTGCCATTTGATTGTTATTGATGGCAGTAACAACTTTTCATACTAGATATTTTAACAATTAAAAATTACAAAAAAAAATTGCAACTTTCATAATGAAAATTTTTAATTTTACATATTCTAATATTTTTTTTTTATTTTACATATTCTAATATTATAGATACATTACATTTTTCAGAAACATTTTCATTACAACAATTAATATTGCACTGCACTTTCCCTGTAAAAGCTTGGAAGGGCTAACAAATTAAAAAAATAAAATCAGAACATGACTTAAAAAGTCAGAACATACAACACAAGTCCCGGGAAATGAATGAAGGTGAAATTGACCTCTGCAATGATGTCTCGAAAGCTGTTGTGAACTGTGAACAACACTTAGCATAACATCTTTCACTATGCAGGTGTTTTGCAAATTCAGCTTGTTGTGTTTAGCCAAAGACCTCGACATACACCTTTGCTAAAATCTTGGTGGGAATCAGAGAGACCGACTTTCTCATCTTAAAAAATGGCTTCTGCACGTCCAGGTATTCTCCCAAGAATCTTTTCCATTCATTGTGCAGATCTAGTCTCTGTAAATTAACATACAAAGAATTTCAACACTCTTTAATCCGTGGCAGAGATATAATTGTTCCTACTCAGATCTAAACACAGAGTGTCGTTGAAGCCTATGCATGAAACTCCATGGGAGCAAGCCGCAGATTACTCGCGGGGTAGTGCAGATAGAAATGAAGAAGGACTAGAATCGATTCTGGAAACAAACGACGGACCGAGACGAAGAAGAAACCTAGAAACCACCACTTGGAGCCGACAGAGAATAAGATACGTGGAAACAATTGATTCGTTGATGGAAAATGAACAGATGGCAATTTCTGATTTCACACGTTGGTAGTAGTAGGAACCATGGTTATGATGCAATTTCACACATTGGTTGTAGTAGGAACCATGGTTATGATGCTAAAGAGTTGGGTATGCTTGGCTTTCCAGTTGCTTCTAATAAGCTAATTCCATGTATAAACTTCTACATGAATTTGGAGAAGAGTTTTTTTTGTAATTGTTGACAAAACAACGCTAAGAAGAGTCATTCAATGCTAGTTTTTCCTTTTGGGTTTTTAGGATAAAATCTATGTTGTTGTGGTGTGATGCATTTTTATATGGATTCACTTAATTGATTGTGTGGTTGTCAATTGTTTGGTTAAAATGTGGTTTATGCACTTAGTTAATTCACTTATTTAAATGAATTCTTGAGCATTGAAATCATTGATGGCTAGTTGTTTGCTTAAAATGTGGTTTGTGTACTCAGTTAATTCACTTATTTAAATGAATTCTTGAGCATTGAAATCATTGATGGCTAGTTGTGTCAATAGGGAGTTTAATTGTTAGTTTGTATCACAACAAAATCTGTTTGCTTGCAATGTGTGAACTACTTGTAAATGCCCATACTACAACATTGTTACTTCTCGATTTGGAATCATTGGCTTAGTTTTCCTTGACGTGGCATGATAATTAAATGTATTGGTATTGGTTGTTGAGTGTGCTCCTTACCAAATCGCATATATAAAGAGCCATCTATGTGTGCTTTATTCAATCAATACATCAATGCATATGAAGCAAATGGCCTCAATCCCTAGCATAGTTAATTCCCTACAATTATTCCCATCCAGACATAAAATTATGTTCGTTGAGTTCATTGGGTGGTACAACATATCTAACTTTTCTCTTGTTGAATCATTGGATCTACATATTGAATAACATAATTTGCACTTGTGTGTACGCATATACATACTAGTTTTTACATGCTCAAAGACCAAAGCAACTATCTGACCCTGGAATGGATTTCCAGTCATATTGGTAGGTGAGGAAGCTCCTCAAGAGTTAATGAGGGGATGGGGGTGAACCGCCCATCTGTAACAGCTCCCAGACTTGACTACGAATGAGGAAATTCACGCCACACGCAAACTTGCAAAAAAAAAGGCAAGAGAGGAAGTGTGGTAAGGGAGAGAGGAGAACACGCACGATGGGGATCGCAGAAGAAAACTGGAGAAAAATCTAGAAACACAAAGAGTTCTGAACATAGGAGAAAGAGAGTAATCTTCGTCCTTGACTTCTGTTGTGCTGGGAGTAGGAAACTGAATCTCAAGCATCATGGTCTAGCTCAGGGGTGGCTAGTGGTAAATCCGTTTGGAGTCACTGAGCCTATGGTTGGGTGGAAGTGAGATCGGAAGAGCGGTTCAGCAGGAATGCCGAGACCGATCTC
>CBVK0103285911.1:4920-22665 GCA_900067695.1 Picea abies
GTGCATAATAATCTCTTGTATCATCTTGGCAAGTTGTGTATTCCACAGGGGGAAAGAATCAACATTATAAGAGAAGCGCATTCTTCTCTTATTGTTGGTCATTTTGGTGTAGGCAAGATAGTGGCTAATTTGCAAAGATATTGCTACTGGCCTAAAATGAATGAAAGTGTTTCAAGATATGTTCAAGGATGTTCGTTGTGTGCCACAAGTAAACCTAGCAATCAAAATTTGGGTTTGTATACTCCACTTCCAGTTCCTTCTCGACCTTGGGAAAGTATTTCCATGGATTTTGTAGGTGGTTTACCTATGTCGAGACGAAATCATGATTATCTTTATGTTGTGGTTGATTGATTTAGCAAAATGTGTATTTTGATGCCTTGTACTAAGCAAGTTACAGAAGAACAAACGACACAGTTTTTCTTTCAAAATGTTTGGGTACATTTTGGATTTCCTAAGTCCATTATTTTTGATCGGGATTCTCGATTTGTTGGAAGTTTTTGGTCGAGTTTATGGGCACTCATGGACACCAAACTTAAAAAGAGCACAAATTTTCATCCGCAAATAGATGGTCAGACAGAGGTGGTAAATCGTACAATGGTGCATCTTCTTTGTGCTTATTGCAGCAAGCATCCTAAACTTTGGGATAAGCATTTACACTACATTCAACATGCATACAATCGAGCTAAGCACTCTTCGACTCAAACGTCGCCATTTGAAGCATGTTTTGGCTATTTTCTCAAGTCTCCTTTAGATTTTATCTTTGGGAAGGATATTGCTATCGATGGTCAATATGACTTTGATAGGGCAGAAAAGTTCATTGAACAAATTCAGTCGATACATCAAGTGGTGCAAGAGCAGTTGGAAAAGAGTCAGGCCAAGTACACGACGAGACATGACAAACATCGTGTTGATCACAGTTTCCAAGTTGGAGATGAAGTTTGGATTTACATCAGTAAGGAGAGGCTTAAAGGAGAAGGTAAAAAGTTGAAACCGATTCGATATGGTCCTTTCAAGATTGTCGACAAGATTGGTAACAATGCTTTTCATTTAGATTTGCCTCCTTATATGCAGATGTATGCAGTTGTTAATGTTGAGAATTTGAAATTGTATGAGCCTCCGTTGATTGATGATCAAGGAGAGCATGTTCAGATTCCTTCCATAGATGATTTTTCCCCAGAGTATCTTACAGATCAGAGAGTTCTTTCAGATTCATCGCATAGGTTTTTTGATTTTCGACGTTTCTGACCAAACTAGTGTGGTCCATCATTAGGAAAGTGTTTGTGAAAAATGAAGGAAAAAAGAATATAATAGGTATATAAACACTTGAAAAGTTTTTGTAAGGAGCCGACTTATTGAAAATGAAAACAATAATTATAAAATTTTTAGAAATTATAATTGTTTGTTTAATTAATTAATTATTTGTTTGTTTATTAATTTTTATTTAAAAAGAGCCGATTGGACAATGTTTATAAATTAATATTTAGAATTATTCATATTGGCTAGGGTAGGGATCCAATTTTGACTAATTTTCCATCCATCATCTCTGTTTGGATTATTAGGTTGTTTTTCAATTTCGATTGCTTCTCTGAATTTCCTATTGTGATAGTGATCTATCCTGGCAAAGATTTTGGTTTCTTCAATACAAATGTGATGTTTGGTTTTATCTGAGTGTTCTGCGAGAGCCGAGGGACAAGTGCGATTGTGTTTGATGTCAACGACGTGTTCTTGAATCCTGATTCTAAAGGAATGACCTGTTTCTCCTATGTATTGTTTACCACATGAACATGGGATCATATAGACACCTTTATGTTCGATGGAATCAACAAAGTCTTTGACTGACCTAAGGGAATTCCTAATAGTGTTTAGGGGTTTGAAATTTTCCCCAATGTTTTTCTTCTTTAAAATCCTCGCAAGTTTGTCTGTTGTTCCTTGTATGTAGGGTAAGTAAACCTTAGACACATCATTATTTGTTTGTTCTTTATTCCTAGGTGTTTTGGTGGCATTTTGAAAATATTTCATTACCTGATGTTTTTTATAGCCATTATTTTTAAAAACATTAAGGAGTTGATTTTTCTCTTCCTCTAGGTGTTGATGAGACAAGAATGTAAATAGGTAATACGTAGAGGGAGAGAGGGACACACAAAGACCGATGGAAAGAGGTACACAGAGGAAGAGAGATTTGTAAGAACTATTCGAGTCATTAAGTTGGTGAGCTAGGGAAGTAGTGAGTGACTCGATAAAAAGGGTTAGAATGAAGGTTGAGGAGCCTGGTGTGATCTAGTCAGCCTCACAGAGATTGAGGAGCATGTGGAAGAAAATGAGACCTAAGATTGTAAACACGCATGACATGATATATTACTGAACCATAATAAAAGATTGAGAGCCAGATCTTTGTGGACGTAGCATAGGAGGGGGTGAACCAAGGTAACACCCGTGTTATGTGAATGAATGTATGCATCTTTATGGCTGATTAATTGATGAATGTAGATGAATGAATTAACCAATTATATCTGGTATTTCACATGCATGAATATAATGAATGTTATAATCAAATGTTAGACTGGATGAATAAAGATTACATAGTACAACTACAGATAGCCATAACCATGAGGGAAGGCCTGGCAAGTGATGAAGAAGAGGTAGAGGTTCTCTGGGATATGGAGCAGATTGAGGAAATCCTACGCGCGACATATGAGAGGAAGACACAAGGTCCAAGAGAGGGAATAAGAGGCAAATATCCTATCCATATTAGTGTCAGTGTGGAACCCATAAACCCATGTGTGACTAATACACCAAGAAGAACACCACCATTTAGACAACCATATTTTAGAAGAAGGAAGACAATAATAAGTACATCTACACAAGGAACAACAACTAGGGGATCCATTTCAGGAAGAATTAGTCAAGTATCTACACCGCGCGAAGGTAGTTATTCAACATTTAGGATGGTAGGTAATGATCCCACCATCAGGTTACTAGAATTCAAAGGAGATGCATCGAAGGACCTAAAGAAGCACCTGTTTATTTGTGAAAATATATGGGAAGTGAAACAGATCATAGATGAGCACACTAAACTTTTACATCTATCTATCACACCAAGAGATCACGCAATGGATTGGTACATGAGTTTAGTTGTAAACAGTCTGCTAGGGACAACCAGAACGATTGGAGATATCAAGAAGCTACTGATAAATGAATTCCAGAATCCTAGTTCAGAGGATCAATACATGAATGAGATGATAGAGATTAGTCAGAAACCAAGAGAATCTATATGGGAGATTGACCATAGATTCAAACGATTGAAGGGAAAGATAAAGTATGTCATGACAGATATGAAACATAGACATCTGTTCGTCAATTCACTACTACCACACTTGAAGCGACAACAAACGTTTCAGACATAGGAAGAGGCTCTATAGGCAACCCTACAACTAGAAGAGAACCAATATCAGAAGACATATCCAACCATAGAGGAGATAAAAGAGAATCTGAAGAACTTAACATTCCATCTAAAAACATAGTTACCAACTTAATGAGAACTGTGACCTAAAAACAAGAACTCTAGCCCTTAAACCCCATATTTTTGCATAAAAACATGAAAATCAACCCCCAAATAAAAAAAGTGGTGTTACCGGTAGCACCACTTTTTGTAATCGGTTCAAAATTACAACTTTTTTCAAGCATGGGCTTAAAGGATCAAATAGTTGCTCAAAACAACTTTAAAATCAACCCTCAAATAAAAAGGTGGTGCTATTGGTAGCACCATTTTTGGTAACCGGGTCAAAATCACAACGTTTTTCGAGCATGGGCTTAAAGGATCAAATGGTTTCTCAAAAAAACTTTAAAATGAACCCCCAAATAAAAAATTGGAGCTACCGATTGCACCAATTTTTCTAACCGGGTTAAAACTACACTTTTTTTCAATCATGGTCTTAAAACATAAAATAGTTTCTTAGAAAAACATTAAATTCAACACCTAAATAAAAACATGACGCTATCTAAAGAAACATGTTTTACCTAAATGTTAAAATTGCATCTAATTAAGAGCTAATTGAAACTGTGGCCTTGACAACAAATCCCTACAAAAATAAAAAAAACCCAAAACTGGATCTTAAATGGTCACTTGAAAATTTATTTACTAACTCTTTTTTTTTTCTTAAATTTACATTAAAAAGTTAAATAAAGAGAAAGGATAAAATCTTCACAAATATATTTGTTTTTAATGAAGACTATATATATATATATATAGTCTTAACAAAATGGCGAAAAACAAAGAAAAACTAGAAAGAAATGAAAAAAATTTAAAATTTCCCCGAAAAACAATAATTTAAAAAAAAATCACATTTTTTTTGTTAAAAAGAAGAGAAAAAAATTCATTCAAACTGAAAAAAAGAAAATAAAATGAGAAAAAAACTGAAAAATTATCAAAATTCAATAAAATATTAAAGAAAAACATCTACAATAATTTTTTTTAACAAAAACATTAATATTAACTAAGCTAGAAATTTATTTAATGTTTTTTTTTGAAAATAAATATGTAAATAATATAACATTGTTATAATATATCATTATTGTCGTATAATATAACATTGTTATAACATAACAATATTATAACATAACAATATTATATTATAACATTGTTATAATATAACAATCTTATATTATAACCTCTTACATATCCATGGGACCTAGGCCAGGCCTGCAGGGGGCTAGCGCGATGCCCGTTATAGCATTGCTTTAATATAACAATGTTATAATTAATATAACAATGTTATAATATAACATTGTTATAATTAATATAATATTATAACATATGTTTATGTTTTTTTAGATATTTATAATATAACATTGTTATAAAATAAATATGAAACTTTATAATATGTTAATAATATAACAATGTTATAATATATCATTGTTATAATATAATAGCATTGTTATATTATAATAATGTTATAACGGGCATCGTGCCTGTGCTTCCGCGGGCTTGACCTAGGTCCCATGGATATGTAATAGATTATAATATAAGTTTGTTATATTAAAACAAAGCTATAATATAAGATTGTTGTATTATAACAATGTTATAATACAAGATTGTTATAATATAACATTGTTATAAAATAAATATGTATAACATTGTTATAATATAACATTGTTATAATATAACAATGTTATAATATAACATTGTTATAATATAACATTTTTATAATATAACATTATAACATATGTTTATTTTTTTTAGATATTTATAATATAATATTGTTATAAAATAAACATGTAACTATATAGTATGTTAATAATATAACATTGTTATATTATAAAAATGTTATAATACAAAATTGTTATAATATAACATTATAACATAAGTTTATGTTTTTTTAGATATTTATAATATAACATTGTTATAAAATAAATATGTAACTATATAATATGTTAATAATATAACAATTTTATATTATAACATTGTTATGGTAACGCCCTCTGTCACGACAACAAGCTATGTACAACGGGTCATTTTTTTTTTAAACTGCATAAAGAGGAATAAAACATCAATAACATGGCGCTCGAAGAATCAATCACATAACTCAATATTTAACATAACATTCCCAATTTGTGCAGGCAGTCGGTAGTTTACGCCAATCTTTGTCAATGATTTCAGGGTGGAATAAAATTTGTTAATTCATCAATCATTAGTAAATTGAGGATGCACGCAAGGGTTTCTAACCCGTCACATGACTGCAAATGCGAAGGCGTAAGGTGAACGAATGCACACACGAGTTGTGTAAGGAAAACTAACACAAACATAAATCAATCATCTCCTAGAGTTGAGATGCAAGAGTATCGTCCAATAATTCGTTGTGCAAGATATAAGGTCTGACATTCAAACACAACTTAAAACTTAACACACACAAGTAGACTAAGCCTCTAAATCAAACCTTACATCATTGTTTCGCTGTGCGCGAGGTGTCTAGGGACTATCATCACTTACGCTAAAATTACGCTCACCATAACTATAGGTACTAATCCAGCTCATTGTCAACATGGACTGCCCAAGAAAATCTAAAACAAAAATCTAAATTGGTGCACGCAACCATCTATTACTATAACTCTGGATACTACAATTTTTGGGTGCTTTGCATATATCCATTATTAGTGGCGCAACAGATTTAATTACTAAGATAGACATCGTCATACAAGGTAACCCAAGTTTGTGACCACCTAAAGTGATTCCTTCTTTTAAAAGGGTAACATACCATTATTTAATTTTTATAACATAGAAGGTGACTACCATCAGTTGTGATTTAAGGGTGAATAAAAGGTGAATGCAAGGTGGCTACCATCATTTATGTTTATCAAGATGATTTCCATCCTTTAAATTAAAGTGAAATCCATCTTTTACAAATAATTAACCATGAAGGTGAAAATCTCCAAAAAATTATCAAATCGCTGTCAACAATAATCAAGTCAAGAGAATGTCATATCTTGTTTCTATACCTCTATTGATAAATCCTAACCAGAGTTCAGATGGCTTCCCAAATAGAAATAAGGCACTTGTTGTCTCTCAGTTTAAATGGTGCACGATTATGGCCAGTTAGCAACCCCAATAAAGATTCACTGCCATTAAAAACGTAGTGGTAAATCTGCCTGGCTCGCTCAACGATCCAAATTTCTTTCTATTATTTAGTGTTACAAATCCAATGAATTCGCTACCATACAATCCATATTCATGTCTGTTATTAAGGACATGGTGTCCATTGAAATTGTTGTTATACAATTCATACTCCTGTCTGTTATTAAGTGCACGTATCCAATGAATCGTTGTTAGATTATAACTGTCTAAGAAACTTAGAAAGTCACGAAAACAAGCAAGGTATCTCAATATGGCCGACTTGATAAGGTGAGTGAATTACTGGGATTAATCATCATATTATTATACTGGATTCACTGTCTATTATGGTGAATTACTCGTTGTATAATACTAGAGTACAAGACTATTGCTGTCAATTATAGTGAACTACTCACTGCCTTTTATAGTATCGTTGTGTATAAAAAATACCAATAAGAAATCGCTATCTATTAACTGTGCAAATACCAATAAGAAATCACTATCTATTAATTAAAATTTAGGGAAAAACGTTGGTATATATATGTTGTCCAAACAATAAATAAATTCTCTATCATAAATGAATGAGCCATATAAAATCACTATCATAAATATACAAGTGCTAATAACGCAGACCAACTAATGATAAACACACTAACTTATTAAAGGTATGGATTGCTACAATGTTTAAACAATAATAAATTGCTACCATATTAAATTGCTCGAGACTATAAACAATATTAATCGCTGCAATAGTTAAACAACATTAAATTGCTACCATGTTAAATCGCAACCAGACTGTAACAATATTAATCACTACACATAAATTTGTTCCACCCTCCATTCAATGTATAAAATCGCTGGCCTTATAGTATAAACTTGCTGAACTTAAATGTTAAAAAAAAATGTAGTCTTTAAAGAAATTTCGTGGTCATTTGATAGTATAATTTCACTGCCATTAAATGTTAAAAAAACACAGTCCTTCTATAGGTAAATTCACTGCCATTGAAGTTATACAACTCGTTGTCCAAAAATTATAAAATGTTGTCCTTTAGCAAGGAAAAACGATATCACCATTAATATAATCGTTGTCAAGGTTAAAGAAAAATGTAGCTACCAATAATGTATGTATAAAGTAGCATCCAATATATACATATCTAAATCGCCCTCCATTAAAAATCAATTGCTAACCATTAAAATTAGAATTGTTGCATATAACTTGTTGTTCAATAAATATAGGCAATGCAGAGTTTATATGAAACTAAGAGTAAGAACACAGAGTAAATATAAGAAACTCAGAGATGAATTGAATTCACATAGTTAAATTCTAAGTTGATTATGTGCAGGGATAAATGGAACGCAGAGGTAAAATTTGTGGTTGAGTGTATCGAAAACTCCAAGTATAATGCCAACATAATAATAAAATGCAGATTTAAGTTGCCAGGAATGTGTTACAACACAAAGTAAACGAAGGAGCTTTGGTGCCAACCATGAATACAATTTGCTAAGGGTAAGATGCCAAGAAGAGTGGGTTGAATGCTAGGTAAGTAAGGGTGAAACACAGAGAATAATACACACAGTTTTCAGATGCCAAGAAAATTTAGGACGCAGAGGTGTTATAACATGCACAGACCATTGCAAAGGTGGAGATAAAAACACAGAGATAAGAAGGGGTAAACAACTGGGCACAAATATCCTTTGCTCATCATCCACACACAAAAAAGCAGGGCATTAGGATCTATAGGTATATTAACACCGAAGTGACGACCGTCGATCTGGCTCCTGGTTGACTTCTCAGGCATGGAATGATGATCTAGGTATGAGGACAAAGTAAAGCACAAACTCTTCACAATAAATCAATAAAACCAATAGGTCAGTCACATCATTCAGGGATCGATTGCCAAGGGAGTCAATTCAACCAACGAGCTTAAGGCTATGGTGAATTTAAGTTCTCGATTAAAATGCTAATTTAAACACTTTCTTTACACAATTGAAGTATAGAAATGGAAGCACAAGATCAATATTAATCTACCATTCAATAAAATCATGCGTACCGTATCCCAAGTCAACCACTCCGATTCGTTGTCCTATGTGCTCCATCCCACTCCTGCTTGTTGACCACTATGACTTCACTGGTACCTCCCAACCAATTCCAGGGGTACTCTTCTTCCCCCTTATCCCCCCGAGCTACAAAGGGACCACACACACTAACCAAAGAAAAACTAGCTCCCAGCTTACCTCGCAAGGTCGAGCTACCACTCCTCACCGAGCTGGGTATCCCAACTCCCACAAGATAAGTCATTCAAGTAAAAAATTATGCAGCGTAACATTACACATAAAGCAAGAGATCCATCCTCCTTCTCCTCCCTCCTTTATATAGAGTTTCTAAGTGATTTCTTTCCCAATTTCCCATTTAATTTATTTTTCAATAATTTAATTTAGAAATAACTTCCCCCGTACACATGCACCCATCCCCTTAGTTGCACCATAATTTAATTTCATTAATTATTTAATTAATCCTATTTCCCTCACCCACCTAAAATCCTTCCTAGAATCGCTCCCAGGTATCCACATATTTCCTTACACATTTTAATGACTTACACCCTTACTAATTTCCTAGTTGAGTTCAATTTAGAAAGTTCTTAAAGGAAAGATTCCTTACTAAGATAGTCATTCTACTTTTTTCTTATGTTTCACTTTTAATTTATGTTTCCCCCTTTTCCCCTTAGTTTCCTAATTCTTTTAAGTTTCCCTCTTTTCCCTTTTTATCTAAAACTAAAATTAGCAAGTGTAGAAAATTACCCCTTTCCCCTTTTTCCTTTTTATTAATAAATTTTAATTAGCATGTGTAACAAAACAATCATTTCCATTTTAAAATTTTAATCCCTCAAAATAATTTGATTTAAATAAATTAATTGAATTTATTACCCCCTTCTCATCATATGTTTAATGATTATTATTATTATTATTATTATTATTTTATTTTATTATTATTAATTTGTTTTTTACCACAAGTATCACTTAGACCTAGATTTTATTTTTCTAGGCTGGGTTACATTTTATTAGGGAAATTGTTTTTAAATCTTTCTTATCACATTATTTGTTCTAAGGCCATATAGGTTTATTCACTTATTAATTAAAATCGCGACGTGGCCTTCATGACACACTAGGTGTTCCAAGGGTGCCACTCGCCTCATTCTGTTTCCCTTCCATGACGTGCCCTTCAGGACGAACTACGTGCTCCAAGGGTGCCACTCGCCTCTTTTCATTTTTCTTGTGCGACGTGCCCTTCAGGATGCACTACGTGCTCCAAGGGTGCCACTCACCTCTTTCCATTTTTCTTGCGCGACATGCCCTTCAGGACGTACTACGTGCTCCAAGGGTGCCACTCGCCTCTTGACTGACTTGGTAGACATCAAAACCCCTGGAGTCAATACTCCGCCAGGTGATCTTGTGGGAGACTAAGGGCCTCTAAGGAATAAGGCCCTTTCCTTATTGTGCACTCCTTAGAATTATCGTGAGTGATTGTCACAGTCTTCCCTCATGACATCACGAGTCTTCTTAAACTAGGTAATAGTTAACCTACAGTTCGAGCCACGGCGAGAGTGCTAGTAGGCTGTGGTAGGGATGTTGTCCACACCTTTCCCTCAACGTGTCTGGTAGTCCTGCGTGACCCCTCTACTCCACATGTGAGTCTAGTCGGCAAGCTATCGTCAGCCTACATCATCAACAAATCATGTTAGAAATAAAATCCATAACCATAACATCTAATTAGATGCAACTATGTCATATATACAACAATAAAACCCTAATAGTCCACTCCATGACTCGATCCAAAGTCCAAGGGTTTCATCGATGCCTCTGCATCCTCGAGGTCCAAAATCCTGCACACTCAGGAGAACCGAGTCAATAACACCTATCTATATCAATACAACAAAATAACATGTGATCATATCCATAATGCCTCAATATCATAATCAAATGCCCAATAGTATAATAATCTGGATCACTTGCAAGCAAGTGTCCTCAAAGAATAAGTTCGCTCAGTGCGGGCAAGAGCGGGATGTTACAGTTATATTATAACAATGTTATAACATACATTGCACCAGCCCCTCACCGGCATGACCCAGGTCCCAAGGATATGAAACATGTTATAATATAATATTTTTATATTATAACAATGCTATAATATAAGATTTTTATATTATAACAATGCTATAATATAATATTTTTTTATATAACAATATTATAATATAAGATTGTTATAATATAACATTGTTATAAAATAAATATGTAGAGCATTGTTATAATATAACAATTTTTTTTTTTTTAACAAAAGCGAGTAATGGAGCTTATATTAGAAAAACAACGACAAACCACTGGTTCAGTTACAAAGGAGTCTAGAACAACAACACTAAACTTTGGACTCTAAATTCAAGCTTAGACACCTGGTGTTTGGCTACTACAAAATGCCAACACACAGAGCTAATTACATCGACCAGACTAGCCATGAGACGACTTCCTGATTACTTTGGACCGTCCTTCTTGGGATGGTCCCTATCTAGCTTCCATTCCTTATTTATTTGTGCCATATGTTGCTCCAGACTACTGACCCTTTCTTCAAAATCTCTCTTTGGATCTTTCAGATCCTTTCGCAACGTCCACAATTCTTCACACAGGCCGGATTTGGTGTGTATGATATTGTTCTCCAACATTTCCATGCGCCTCCCTGCTTCACTGTCTAGATTCTGGAGAAAATCATCCAAATTGATCAGTTGACTCCGGAGCTTCTGCAAGTTTTCCTCTAGTCCTGCGATTCTCTCCTCCATCGTGGGCTTGTTCCCAGAGCTTGACGCCATCATTTCTACCTTTGTTGGATTGCTGCTACTTCTCAGATTCACCCTGCCTCTATGTGCTCTACCTTTTCTTGGCTTCCTTCCAGACTTACAGATGCTCCTGACCTTCGTTCCTACCTTCCTTGTGACTTGATTTAAAGTGTGAATCCTCATGGTCGCATCCCCCAAGTGATACGCTAGATCTGGGAAGTATGGGAAAAAGCCAAATTTCAACAGCCAAATGATGCTTGGATCCATCAATATTAACGTGCTTGTGCTTTCTGACTGTGGGGAAGTTGTCCTTGCTCCTTTGTTGTCGCATCTGTCCCCTTTTCCAGATCACCCTTCCGTTCCACTTCTAGCAATCATGGGATATCCCAGATGGTCGTAGCCCCGTTGAGAATCATGAGGCCTTTTCTCAAGAGGGTGCCCTTGTTGGCCTCTGAATCTGCTGCGACATTATTTCCTCGGAGGATGTGATACAATTGGTAATTTCAGAGTTTCCCCAGGAGAAGATGGATTTTGTCTAAAATGTGTTGGAGACTTGCATTTGTGACTTTGGTGTGAATAATTAAGGCTTGGATTATAATCCTCGAGTCTCCTAGAATGACCAGATCCTAGACATTTTGAGTTATATCTTGATTAATCCCTTGCCATAGGGCAAGAGCCTCTTCTCTATTGTTGGTTTCAATGCCAAGACCCCAGGCATAACTGAGGTTTGTGAGTCTAGTGGGGCTTACCAGGGTTCCTCCTCCCTCTGCCATTCCCAGATTCCCTTTGGAGGCCCCATCAAAGGAGAGAATATAACTGTTCTTCACTCTTTTCCACTCTTCCAGTTCTTTCTTTTCCATCCTGAGTTCCCAATTTTGAGGGAGCGGAGTGTGATGTAAGTGTTGCTGATGATCTTGGAGGTTGAGATGCTCAATCCATCATTCCTCTTCCCTTTCTAATGGTCTTGCATTTGTTGCCTTGCAGAAGTGAGGGGCACTTTTGTTGAAGACGGCCTTAATCCTTGTGGCTACTTGAGCTGGGCTACTTTAGACTTCCCTAAATAACCGATTATTTATTTCAATCCAGATCTTCCAGAGGATAAACTTTGGTAGCATTCTCTAGAGGCCAGTGAGATGACCTTGTTTGGCTGTCTGAAAGGGACATAGAGAGTGCCAATTCTGGAGCAGGGTGTTGGTTTCATGAGGAAGAGCTGGAGCTAAGGCCCCCAGTACAAGAGATAACTGCCAAACCTCCATGGTGTAGGGGCAGCCTAGTAGAAGGTGGTTAGTAGTCTCCTCTTCCTGACAGCAAAGGGGGCACCTAGAAGGCCCTTCCCAACCTCTTCTTCTGAATTTTTCGCCTGAAAGGACGCCTCTGTGTGCCAATGTACAAATAAACATATCAATCTTCGGTATTGACTTGGTTTTCTAGTTAGCTTTCTAGATTGTTGGTTCTGGGGGAACGTGGGCGATTGCTGCTATGTGGAGATATCCTATTGCTATAGAGTAAGGGCCAGAGCATTGTCCCCATCCTCTCTTATCTTTTTTCCTTTTCTTTAAAGGGGATTTCCTTTGTAGCCAACTCTTTAACATTTCCCATTCTTCTTTGAGCTCTGGGGGGAGATTATCAATTCCCTAGCGAAGCCAGGACTGGTTCTCATCATTTTCCCAACTTGAAATATCCCATAGGCTATATAAATTTTGGAGATGCATCTATTTTTTAAGTCACACGAGGCCTTTCTTTGTGGATAGTGGGGGTTCTCCCAGGACTGAATCTTCCCAGATGTTGATTTCTTTTCCATTTCCTGGTATCCAGGTGAGTTGAGAGTTAAAATGATGCATATCTTTCTGGCAAAGGGAGAAAATTGGGGAGCCTTTGTCCACTTTTGCTGGTCTTTCTAGACATTTTTTCCTTGGCCCGCGATAGTACTTCTTCCATAAATATTTTTTCTCCAGTTGGGATTCCCAAAGATTATGTTCCATAAAATATTTTCATCCAGGGCTAAATTTTGGATCTGGAGGTCTTTGAATTGGAGGCCCCCTTCTAGATAGGGCTTGGCTATTTTTTCCCAACTTATAAGATGCAACTTCCTTTCTGACTGCTTCCCTTCCTCCCAAAGGAAATGCCTAAGAAGAGCTTCAAATTTCTGGATGGTGGTTTTAGGGGCCAAAAGGAGGGAGCTTTGATAGATAGGAATGTTGGCTATCACAGCTTTGATGATAACCACTTTGCCCACAAGATTAAGCCAATTTGTTCCCCATGAGTTAATTCTGTTTTTGAGATTTTCTAACAGCTGGTTCTAATGCAAGGCTTTTGGGGTGGATTTGAAGATTGGGACTCCCAGGTATTTGAGCTCATCCCAGGTGGTGCAACCTTCCATACCCAAAAATCTTAAGATCTCTAGCATTTCCCTTGGGGTAATGTTCCACCCATAGATTCTTCTCTTAGTCATGCTAATAAGACTTCCTAAGATTTCTGTATAGACGTCTAATTCCTTTTTGAAATTCCTAGCAGTAGCTGTACTCGCCCCTCCCAGAAGTAGCGTGTCATCTGCAAATTGAGCATGTTTGATATCCTTTACCCCCATGGCAATTCTTAGGCCAAAAATATTGAGATGCATTTGAACAGAGTCTAGATGGAGGCTAAGGACAGAGGCTTGGATGGCATAGAGGAGGGGGGATAGGGGACAACCTTGCCTGAGGCCTATGGAAGCTTGAAAAAACTTAGTGGCTCACCCATTTAACAGAGGGGATATCCAAAGAGAGCCGATACAGTCTTTAATCCAGTTTATGAAGGAAGGGGCAAAACCAAACTTTTCCATAACTTTAAACAAAAAATTATGTCTTACCCTGTCAAAAGCATTTGCCAGATCGATCTTGATTATCATACCTTTGTCTTTGCGGTGGATGCTTGAGTGCAGAGCCTCTTGAACAAGGATGATATTTTCCACTATGTGCCTACCTTTTACGAACCCTCCTTGATTTTCTAGATAATTGTAGGGAGAATATTTTTTATTCTGTTGGCTATTATTTTGGTGAGGATTTTGTAACTGGTGTTGTAGAGGGAGATTGGATGAAACCTATAAAAATTGGTTGCACCTTTTTCTTTAGGAATGAGAGAAATAAAGGACGAGTTTGTTCCTCCTCCTATCTTGATGCAGGTTTGGGATTTCTTGATGAGTTTAGTGAGGTCGGATTTGATGATGTCCCAACTGTGTTGAAAAAATCTTGCTGTAAAACCATTAGGGCCAGGGGCTTTGTCTGGATGCATTTGATTTAAGGCCTATTTTATTTCTTGTTGATCTACTACCTTGATTAGCTTATTGTTGACATTTTCCTAAATGAGGGTTAGGATAAGAGAGAGAGGATAGAAGGTGGGGTCTAAGACAAAATTCCGAGTCTCTTTATAAAGGGATTCGAAAGTATTTACAACAGCCGATTTGATGCCATCAAAATCTGTTATGGTCTAGTTGTGGAGTTGGATTTCCATGACATTCTTGAACTTCTTACGAGTCTCTGCTTGCTTGTGGAAGAAGTTGGTGTTTTTATCCCCATCTTCTAGCCAAATGCTCCTAGATTTTTGTTACCAATACTTTTCTTCCTCTCTACAAGCTTGGTGCCAACTCCTTTGCAACTTAACCTCCTGCTGTAGGTTTTCTTGGGTGATTTCATGATCTTCCATTCCCAACTGGTGGATTTCCAGCTGTCTTTGTGCTTCCTAGTGAGCAGAGATGGGACTTGAGAGAGTTTTTGCCTAGGTCTTAAGTGCTGCCTTTAGTCTTCTGAGCTTTTCTTCCCAAACAAAAAAGGGGGAGCCTTTCACTATTCCATTCCAGATTTTGGTGACCAGATCTGGGAAGCTAGCTTCTTGGAGCCATGCCAGGTTGAATCTAAAGGGGATTGGGCCTAGATTATTATCAAGGGAAATGCCCAGGGTGATTGGATTATGGTCAGATACACTATGAAGAAGGATGGTAGAGGACAACGTGAGGCCCAGTAGCATAAATGTGCTTTGGGCTAAGAACCTGTCTAGCCTTACTGCAATATGCCCCGGTCTGACCCTCTTGTTGGACCACGTGTACTTCCCTTTAGTGGGCCTTATATCCTCCAGTTCCCAGTTTGAAATGATATCTTCTACCCATTCCCTTGCTGGGTCTCGAACAATAGATCCTCCTTTTTTCTCACTCGCTGTGAGTGTCAGATTAAGATCCCCCCCAAGGATGATATTTTCCAACTCGTTTTGAAGAAGGAAATCCTTTAGGGTATCCCAATAGATTTTATTTTCCTCCAGAAGGACATGCACATAGAGATTGAAAAGACTTACCTGTCAACCAATATCAAGGTGGAGGATATTGGTAAAGATCCAATGTTTGCATGTATCATATTTGATGAGATTGTACTTCTTTGAGTTCTAGAGTGTGCCTAGACCTCCTGAGGCACCTCTTGTGCTTTCTGCAATTCCTTTGTTGGTATTCCAAAGAGATTTTTCTTTTCTTAGGAAGTCTTGTCCTTCCATCTTAGTTTCCTGGATTAGGAGGATTTCAGATTTTGAAGATCAGATGATATCTTTAAGTGCCTCTTCCTTTATCTTACTGCCGAAAATCTTGCAATTCCAGGAGGTTAATTTCATAAATTACATGAGGGGGAGTTATGGTCTCCTTGGGGGGCCCTGGATTGTTTCCTCATCTGCCTGACACTGATCAACTGTCTTATTTTTGGCTGCTATCTGCTCAAGACATCTCTATAGGTCTCCTTTTCTCTTTCAACTTTCTTTGTTTTCCTGCCTCTGCTTGGTTTTTTTGAAGTGATGGTGGTGTTGCTTTCTTCTTCACTATTGCAATATAAGGAAACCTCACCTTCCTCCACTTCTGGATATTTTCTTTTTTTGTTCAAATACTGTCCTCGATCCTACTCCCTTTCTTGCAGTGGCTCTTCTCTGGTTTCTGGGATAGGGTCTCCTTGCTCCATGTTCGCTGTTGGGGCTTGCTGAGGGACTTCCTCTACTTCTGTCCTTATATTCTCTGGGTAAGGTGCCATACCTCTATTTTCTATCTCTGAGTTGTTTCTTTGCTCCTTGGGTTGTGTCGGGACTGTCTTTTTAGGTCTTAGGGCTTTTTCCTTTGAGGAGGGTCTCCCTCTTCTAGGTTGCTGCCAACCTTTGTTAATGTCTTTTTCTTTGCTGAGGTCTTTAGGGAAATTCCTTTGAAAGTGGCTATATTCATGACACCCCCTATTACACATCAACATTACTCGCTTTGATAAGTGTCACAAGTGTCGCATGTTGATCACAACTATCGCAAGTGTCGCATGTTGTTCTCAAGTTTCACAAATGTCAAGCAAAGCATACTGCCATGATGACGACACTAAGGAGACACTTAGAACACCTCAAACATTTTATTTGGAAGAGGAGAAATGAGTCAGCAGGCTCATGAACCTTTTTCCATCTAAAAACACTCAAAAAACTAAGCTTTTGAAGGAGAGCGCTCCCCTATACCTCTTCTGGGAGAGCTGGCGCTCCCCCTTACACTGTCTGGGAGCGTTATAAAGCTCCTTTGGCCCTTTTGAGGGAGCACTGGCGTCTTTAGGAGTGCTGGAACCCCCCTTAAGCTTACTAGGGAGCACTACAATGCTCTGATGGCCCTTTTAAGGGAGCACTATCTATTTTAGGCAACAGTTGAGTTGTTGAGATGAATGGGAGAAGGATATTTTCATTCTTAGAAGGAAGTTGAGATCAAATCCCTAGTCCATCCATGATATTAGGGCATATCCTCAACTGAAGGAGGAAAATACTCACCTTCCCCAAGGATATCTCAAGTTTTTGAGCCTCTCCAAGGCTATATAAACAAGCTTTCTCATGGTGAAAGAGGACAGGAAAAGAGAGAATCACACCAAACTTATGATCTTATAAGTGGTGTTGGAACAAAGATATTTTGGAGGCAAGAGACCTATGATATCATAGGGAGCAATCAATGAAGCTATCATCATTCGGATCATGGATATTTTGAGCAAGGGGAAGATAAGGAGGACTTGATGAAACTTCTACAATTCATCCATGGCTGTAAGCAATGTTTTGTCCTCATTAATATAATTTGCTTGGCCTGTTTCTTTCTAATTCGTGTTCAATCTCACATGAATTTGTCTCTTTAGTAGATAGACCTATTTTAGACTAATCTTCATAGAGTAGGAAGTGGTCGTACTTTGTTTGTCTACAAGGCTTATCGAAGAGCGAAAGATTGGAGCTCAACTCGGAGCGTGCAGGGACAAACACCGGTAAAAGGTACTTCTTTTCTACTTCCTCCTCACACACTAGTCCACCTAG
>CBVK0103285918.1:0-15233 GCA_900067695.1 Picea abies
CTCTAATTCATTTCGGGTCAGAGGGTTGTTTTGATCTTGAGCAATTAAAACCAGCATAGTACCGGTTCGATGGAGGTTAACGCAATCATTCTGGGACCCCTCATTCTGGGACCCCTCCACCACCTTTTCATTAGAAATCGTGGTCTCTCCTAGCACATCCCCTTCTTAGAAGTTATGCAACATGTTTCCATTATCTATTAAAATAAATGGATTTACATTCATCGACCTTTTATACAAAGGTCCATCAAATAAAACATTCACACTTTGAGTTTGCCATAGTTTCTGGCCAATAAAGTTATATTTATAGAATGGGGGAAACATGGTGTTACGAGAACTCCTTTCACCACTTTGGAGGATTATTGATAGAAAAAAATCAAGTAATTAAAATCGTTGAAAAAGAAAAATTAATTACCTAAGGAAAACAAACACTTGATGAAAGGACTTCCCTAATGATAAAGTCCTAGGCCATTAGATAATTACAACTTGACCCATGCTAACATGTTACATTACAAAATTTTCCCACACAGGGGAACGAACATTCCGTGGAGAGAGAAAGAAGTTATGGGGGCAATATTGCTCTGATGAGACATAGGCCTTCAAACTTGTCATACCACAAGCTACATGTCTTCATGGTACATAATGTTGACACCTAGTCGAAATAGGTGGTCAACATATGGCTCCGCATGTGGATGTATGCTTGATCTTTGGGAAGGAGAGCATGAGAGAACCTCAGAATATGAAACCACAAATTCTCACCAATAACCAACATAAGTAAACGTGTGAAAAGAATAAATAATAATCAATAAATGAAATGACTATACAATGAATTATATATATAAATGAAAAAATGATGAAAACTGAAAGAATCGAAGGAGAAGGGTTAGAGATACGCTAAAGAATAAATAATAATCAATAAATGAAATGACTATACAATGAATTATATATATAAATGAAAAAATGATGAAAACTGAAAGAATCGAAGGAGAAGGGTTAGAGATACGCTACAGAGGGTGCCCCTTTGGACACCAAATGGTTCATCATTTGAAAAATAGATTGAGTTGTTTCCCATTCCTTAGGATATTCATGGGCCCACCATCCAACTAGTTGAGGTAGAAAACAATTGAACCAGCCAAATCATGGATACCATAAGACCTTAGATGTCCGAAAATTCCCCATCCATGATGACTCGTTGAAGATCCTTTTCCAAGTTTTATCAACTTGTATTTTCTCTTGAGAATAGACCACCCAAGATACATGTGTCTTTCTTTATTCAACCAATATTTGAAGTTTGGAAAACCTTATGAAATTTTGATAAATTTTTGCATATGACTGTCATGGTGAAAGGCCAACCACTGTTCGTAATGATATGGAATTCGTAAACTGAAGTTGTCTTCCATATTCTCATTATCCTGTATCGAATCACCCGATGGTTGAGAGGTTGGAAGTGGAAATTTCAAGGAAATGTCTTCACTATTTTGATCAAGGTTGTCGAAGATATTCTCTGAAGAGATGGGTTCTTTAGGAGGTGGGTGGGGAATTGAATTATCTGGATATTCAACAACTTCAAAATCAAATTCCTCCTTATCAACCAATGACTCATACTCAATCTCCTCCTTAATTTCCAAATGAAATTTCTCTTCATGTTCTTTGTGAAATTCTAGCTCTATAAAATCTGAATAGCCAATGTAATTACTTGCACTCGCAAGGTGAGCTTCGAAGAATTTCCACTGATTTACACAAATTAACTTTGTGGCTTTAATAACCTATGTTAATTTCTTTAATGGATATGTTGAAGCATCTAACCAATGAGAATATTCTTGTCTATCTCCACATCTCTCTAAAAAGGCAAGAATCAACTCTTGTATGGTTTTAAACTTATAATCCTCTAAATCATGAAACCAATCATAAGCATCATCTTCAAAAGTCTTGACAAAAAATTTCATTAGAACATCCTCATGAATATGTGCATCACACCACTTATTAATACAATGCCAAAAGGCTTTGATGTGAGAGTTATCATTATCACCATTACAAAAAGTAGGCTAGTTTTCAATAGTTGCTTCAAGAAGTTCACGAGGATAATAAATTATTTTTGAAAAATCAATAGGATTAAAAAAACCATCCATTTTATTATGACATTAAGCATGAAAATCATATGTTGACTTAGATCTCAGATTATCAAGGATCCTCCGAGAAGAAAGTTTGGTCGGCTTCCTCCATAAATGCTTTTAGGTTCAAGGATGAAGCTAAGCAAATTGTGAGTTCCTTCTTGCATAATACTTTGTCAAATTATTTTGAAGTGGAGTCTCCAAATGATCAAGTCTATTCTAAACAAACAAGAAGCATCAAACAAAAAGTAGTACTCTAGGAATAGAGAGACTTGTCCTTGACAACAACGCCAAGGATGTTGCCACCTAATACACACCTACAAAAATGGAGAAGTCTCCAAACCACTTGGTGTGTCCTTGGAGGCTCTATATGATCAAGTTTATTCTAAACAAGCAAGAATCATCAAACAAGAATGAAAAAAAAAAAGTTGTACTTCGGGAAAGAGAGAATTGTCCCCGGTAGCTGCACCAAAGATGTTGTTGCCTAATACACACCTACAAACATGGATAAGCCTCCAAACAACTTGGTGTGTCCTTGGAGGCTCAAACCTAAGTCTAGACCCACTGCCACCTCAATCTAGACCCCTTCCGTCTAGGCTCACTCCTAGGGAAGCCAAGGGAGGTAGACCCTGTTAAACTATGTGAAGGTTTATTAAAGTTCTAGGAGTTAATTAAGTTAAGGATTATGGAGACCCAACCCAAGGAAAAGTAGCAATGCAAGATGCAATTCTCTCAAATGACATACAAACCTTTATTTCACAAAACAACAATTATACCAGTGCCTAAAGATGACCAAATTCCACTTTTTCGAATATGCACAAATAAAAGATATTTCTACAAAATTGAAAAAAAATTATGGAATATCTACACAATGAATTAAATAACAACTTTAAACTTAAAACAATTAATTCTCCAAGAATAAAGGATACAATATGAAATATCAAATAAAGAATGCTTTAACAACAAATAATCACATTTAAAGAAATTGTTGAAAAAGAAAGAATGAAAATGCTTGAAAGTAAATTACATAAAACGAAATTGCAAGACTTGAAATGCAAATGTTGTGCAATGTGAGTAGATTGATTTTAATAAATTGTAGGTCTCTCTTGAACTTAGAGGGATTAGATGTGAATTCTAGAAATCCTAAGCTATGGGGCTACCCCAAGTTCCTTATCCCCTTAACCAAGAGGAAGTGTTGGGTTGCACAATAAGGGAAAAAATAGGTTCCCCCTAGATCCATAGGTTAAATCCAAAGTTCTTGGGCACTCAACAACGAGGACACTTAGTGTCGTGAAACCATCCCCAGATTCAACCCATTCTAATCTCCTCAAGTCACCAGTTTTTAATGGTTTAAGCAATAATCAAACTGAGTTCCTAATTAGACTAGCCAGACAATCCTTTGTCTTTTCTCGTCACCCAAATTTCACAAGTGGCAGGGGGAGGGAATACGGGGAAAATGGCAGGGCAAATTTTTAGTTATTTGCAAAAAATAAACAATTTAAAACACTAGCCAACACAATTTTTCAAGGGTGATAAATCCACTTCACATGCAAGGTGTGGGAAACAAACAAAAATAACTCAAAATGAGTGAAATAAACAAACTAGCCACACAACTTTGCCTTAAGGACAAAGGTGGGCAAACTTAAACAAATTTCAAAGCCTCACAACTTTGGTACAATGTGGAGGACAAGCCTACCGATCTTGTGGCCAAGGTGGGCAAAAGGACTTGAAAGTAAAATAAGTAAATCCTAGCCACTCAACCTTCTCTTTATGGGAGAAGTGGGACAATTTACTTATGCAAATATCAGAAAATTAAATCTACTCTACTAGCAAGCACGATTTTGCAAGGGTGTAGAGCCACTCACATGCAAGGTGTGGACAAAAATATTAAAACTAATTTACAAATTACAAAATAGAGAAATAAATGGAGAATGCAAGCCCAAGAGACTCTCTTGGACTGTTTACAATGATCTAGAAAGTAAAAGGAAGGAAAGGGTTTGGCACCACAACTCTTGGATGCTTCCTTGAGTTCCTTGTGGCAAAAAATGGGCAACACCTCCCTTTAGACTGATGAAAACCTGCATAAAACAACAAGCTATGTTTGCTGGAAAATGCTAAAAATCACTTAAAACAAATTAGTAGTTGTTCGTACATAAACCAAAAATTTTCCGAGTAAAAATCTGCACTTAAAATGATTAAATTTACAAGATTTTAGAGAAGAGTAGATGAGAAAATGAATGATAAAGAGCTGTTAATAATATCAGAAAATAAAATGAAGCTTTTATTGTTGGTTGGACCACTCCTCCAAGCTTTTGGTAACCTGCAACTATAAAATCCTTGCTACACAATGAGACAAGAAGGTGGGATCTTCTAAATGGTTTGTAAAATACTTTGCAAACACAAAGAGAAGCAACCCACATAAACTTATAGCAATACTACTACAAATTTATCCCCAGCAAAATACTTTGCTTGGGGTCTTCAAGTAAAACAATGTGAGCAAAAAATAACAGAAATTTGCAGCAATATTACCTCAATGAGAACACCCAAAAGAACACCAAGAACACTCCAATAGAACACCAAGAACACTCCAATAGAACACCAAAAGATCCTCCAAAACTTCACTTTTATTATCCAAAAGAATGGTTGCAAAATTGCAGCAAGATTACAAGAGAGAAGTTGGGAGAGAGCAAGAGAGAGAGAGGAGAAATTTGGGCAGCATGGAGTTACAATGAAACTTCATTCCAAAATGAGGAGAAGAGAGTTCCTTTTAAGGGAAAGAGGGAGAGAGGATCCCCTTGCATGCTTTCCAAGTGTCACTCCCAAAAGAGGGAGGCTCACTCAAGGGGCGGGGTGCACCATGGGAGAGGGGGAGGAAACTCAAAAAATAGGGGAAGAAACCCCCTCTCCTAAGTTTAAACCTCTCTCTAATGCCCGAAGGGGTCACCCAAGGTGTGGAATGGGCCCCCCATGTGGTCCCCATCACCAAATGGCCAATCCAATGGAGGACAGATTTAAAACACTAGCCAACACAATTTTTCAAGGGTGATAAATCCACTTCACATGCAAGGTGTGGGAAACAAACAAAAATAACTCAAAATGAGTGAAATAAACAAACTAGCCACACAACTTTGGCTTAAGGAAAAATGTGGACAAACTTAAACAAATTTCAAGGCCTCACAAATTTGACACAATGCGGAGGGAAAGAATACTGATCTTGTGGCCAAGGTGGGAAAAATGACTTGAAAGTAAAAAAAGTAAATCCTAGCCACTCAACCTTCTCTTTATGGTAGAAGTGGGGAAATTTATTTATGCAAATATCGGCAATTTAAATCTACTCTACTAGACACCACGATTTTGCAAGGGTGAAAATACCACTCACATGCAAGGTGTGGGCAAAAATATTAAAACTATTTACAAATTACAAAATAGATAAATAAAGGGAGAAAGCAAGCCCAAGATACTCTTTTGGGTTGCTTACAATGATTTAGAAAGTAAGAGGAAGGAAATGGCTTAGCACCACAACTCTTGGATGCTTCCTTGAGTTCCTTGTGACTAAAAATGGGCAGCACCTGCCCTTAGACTGGTGAGAGTTCCTTGTGACTAAAAATGGGCAGCACCTGCCCTTAGACTGGTGAAAACATGCATAAAACAACAAGTTATATTTGTTGAAAAATGCTAAAAATCACTTTAAAAAAATTAGTAATTGTTAGTACATAAACCATAAATTTTGTGAGTAAAAATCTACGCTTAAAACAATTAAATTTGCAATATTTTTAGAGAAGGGTAGATGAGAAAATGAATGATGAAGAGTTGTTAATAATATCAGAAAATAAAGGGAAGCTTTTATTGGTTGGACCACTCCTCCAAGCCTTTGGTAACCTCCAATTGTAAAATCCTTTCTATATAATGAGGCAAGAAGGTGAGATCTTCTAAATGGTTTGTAAAATAATTTGCAAACACAAGGAGAAGAAACCCACATAAACTTATAAAAATACTACTACAACTTTATCCCCAACAAAATACTTTGCTTGGGGTCTTCAAGTAAAACAATGTGAGCAAAAAAGAACACAAATTTAGAGCAATATTACCTCAATGGAACACCCAAACAAACACCAAGAACACTCCAATAGAACACCAAGAGATCTTCCAAAGCTTCAATTTTATTGTCCAAAAGATTGGTTGTAAAACCTCTCTCTTAAGCTTAAACCCCCTCCCTAATCCCCAAAGGGTTCACTTAAGGTGTGGCATGGGCCCCCCATGTGGTTCCCATCACCAAATGGCCAATCCAATGGAGATGGTGAGCTCCACAAGAGAGAAATTCGCCCCCCTCTCTAAAGTTAAGTTGTATGAGAGGTAGGAAAAGGGGGATTTGATTTATTTGACCCCCTACTTCATAGAAATTAATTAGGAAACAATTTTCCCCCTTTTCTCATGACTTTAGAATCTTTTACAAAATTTCGGCAATTTTACTTTAGCCAATTATTTGTTGATTTTTGACTGACTTAGACTCCTCATGGACATTGACCTGGTAAAAATTTTCCAATTGAGCTGAAACTTGGTCCAATGGTGTAGGGGTTCATAAGCCATTTTATTTGAGCACTCACACCCCTATAAAAAATCTCCAAGGATGAAAGTTTTACATTTTACATAAAAAATAATTAAAAATTTCCAATTTACGGAAAATTTTAATTATTAAAAACACCTATCAAAACTTAACGGAATTCCACAAGACTCTAGGAGATGTATAGAATGGACATATACAACACTTTTATCCCTTAGTTACCTATTGGGCTCGATCATTAGAATGCCTTTAACCACTTTGGAGTATTATTGAGTAAAAAACTAAAGTAATTAGAATAGTTGAAAAAACAAAATTAATTCCTAAGGAAAAAAACACTTGAGTAAAGGACTTCAATAATTATAAAGTCCTACGCCACTAAATAATTACAAATTGACCCATGCTAACATGTTAGATTGCAAAATTTTCCCACGCAGAGGAGTGGACATTCTGTGGAGAGAGAAAGAAGTTCTGGGGGAAGGGTTGCTCTGTTGAGCCACAGGTCTTCAAACTTGGCATACCACAAGCTACATGTCTTCATGGTACTTAACATTGACACCTGATCGAAATATATGGTAAACATATGGCTCCACATGAGGACGTATTCTTGGTATTTCGGAAGGAGAGCATGCGAGAACCTCAGAATCTGCAACCACAAATTCTCACCAATAACCAACATAAGTACATGTGTGAAAAGAATAAACAATAATCAATAAATGAAATGACAATACAATGAATTATATACATAACTGAAAAAATGACAAAACTGGAAGAGTCAAAGGAGAAGGGTTAGAGATATGTTACAAAGGGTTCCCCTTTGGACACCAAATAGTTCATCATTTGAAAAATATCTTGAGTTGTTTCCCATTCCTTGGGATATTCATGGGCCCACCATCCAACTAGCTAAGGTAGAAAGCAATTGATCCAACCAATTCATGGATGCCATAAGACCCGAGATGTCTGAAAATTCCCCATCCAAGATGATTCGTTGAAGATCATTTTCCAAATTTTATCAACTTGGAGTTTCTCTTGAGAATAGACCACCGAAGAGACATTTGTCTTTCTTTATTCAACCAAAATTTGAAGTTTGGAAAACCTTGTGAAATTTTGATAAATTTTTGCATATGACCGTTATGGTGGAAGGCCAACCATTGTTCGTAATGATATGGAATTTGTAAAATGAAGATGCCTTCGATATTCTCATTATCTTGTATCGAATCCTTTAATGGTTGAGAGGTTGGAAGTGGAACTGTCAAGGAAATTGCTTCGTTGTTTTGATCAAGTTTGTCACGGATCTTCTGTAAAGAGATGGGTTCTTTGGGAGGTGGATGGGGAATTGAATTATCTAGATATTCAACAACTTCAAACTCAAATTCATCTCGATCAACCAATGACCCATCCTTAATCTCCTCTGAAATTTCCAAATTAAATTCCTCTTCATGTTCTTTGTGAATTTCTAGCTCTATAAGATCTGAATATCCAATGTAATTACTTGCACCGGCAAAGTGAGCTTCCAAGACCTTTCACCTATTTACAAAAATTAACTCTTTGAATTTAATAACCTCTGTTAATTTCTTGATGGGAGTTGTTGAAGCATCTAACCAATGACAATCTTTGTGTCTATCTCCCCATCTCTCTAAAAATGCATGTATCAACCCATGTATGGTTTTTAACTTATAATCCTCTAAATCATGAAACCAATCATAAGCATCATCTTCAAGAGTCATGAAAAACAATTTCATTAGATCATCCCCATGAATATGTGCATCACACCACTTATTAATACAATTCCAAAAGGATTTGATGTGAGAGTTAACATTATCACCGTTAAGAAAAACATGCAACTTTTCAATAGCTGCTACAGGAAATTCATGAGGATAACCAATTATTTTTGAAAAATCAATAGGATTAAAAAAACATCCATTTTATTATGACATTAAGCATGAAAATCATATGTTGACTCATATCCAAGATTATCAAGGATCCTACAAGAATAAAGTTTGACTAGTTTCCTCCATAAACGCTTTTAGGTTCAAGGATGAAACTAAGCAAGCTATGAGTTCCTTCTTGCAGAATACTTTGTCAAATTATTTTGAAGCGGAGTCGCTAGATGATCAAGTTTATTCTAAACAAACAAGAAGCATCAAACAAAAAAACAAACAAAAAGGAAAACAAAAATTCGTACTTCGGGAATAGAGAGACTTATCCCCAGCAGTGGCACCAAAGATGTTGCTTCCTAATACACACCTACAAATGTGGAGAAGTCTCCAACCCACTTGGTGTGTCTTTGGAGGCACAAACCTGAATCTAGACCCACTATCACCTCAATCAAGACTTCTTTCGTTCAGGCTCAGTCCTAGGGAATCCAAGGGGGGTAGACCCTATTAAACTATGTGAAGGTTTATTAAAGTTCTAGGGGTTAATTAAGTTAAGGACTATGGAGATCCAATCCAATGACAAGAAACTATGCAAGATATAGTTCTCTCAAATGAAAAACAAACCTTTATTTCACAAAACAACAATTAGACTAGTGCCTAAAGATTATCAAATTCCACTTTTTCAAATATGCACAAATAAAAGATATTTCTACAAAATTGAAACAAAATTATGGAATATCTACACAATGTATTAAATAACAACTTTACACTTCAACAATTAATTCTCCAAGAATTAAGGATATATCAAATATCAAATAAAGAATGCTTTAACAACAAATAATCACATGTAAAGAAATTGTTGAAAATGAAAGAATGAAAATGCTTGAAATTAAATTACATAACACAAAGTTTCAAAACTTGAAATGTAAATGTTGTGCAATGTGAGTAGATTGATTTTAATAAATTTTAGGTCTTTCTTGAACTTAGGGGATTATATGTGAATTGTAGCAAACCTAAGCTATGTGACTACCCCAAATTCCTTATCCCTTTAAGCAAGAGGAAGTGATGGGTTCTCAACAAGGGAACAACAAGGTTCTCCCCTAGCTCCATAGTTCAAATCCAAAGTGCTTGTGTGCTCAACAAGGAGCACACTTAGTGTCGTGAAACCGTCCCCAGACTCAACCTCTTCTAGCCTCCTCAAGTCACCATTTTTAATGGTTTAAGCAATAATGAAACTGAGTGCCTAATTAGACTAGCCAGGCCATCATTTTCCCTTTCTCGTCACCCAAGATCCACAAGTAGCAGGGGGAGGGAATACAGGGCAAATGGTGGGTTGAAGTTTTAGTTATTTGCAAAAATCGAACAATTTAAAACACTAGCCAGCACAGTTTTGCAAGGGTGGCAAAGCCACTTCACATGCAAGGTGTGGGAAACAAAAAAAAATTACTCAAAATGAGTGAAATAAAAAAACTAGCCACAAAACTTTGCCTTAAGGACAAAGGTGGGAAAACTTAAACAAATTTAAAATCCTCACAAATTTGACACAATGTGGAGGGAAAGCCTACTGATCTTGTGGCCAAGGTGAGAAAAATGACTTGAAAGTAAAATACGTAAATCCTAGCAACTCAACCTTCTCTTTGTGGGAGAAGTGGGGCAATTTACTTATGAAAATATTATAAAATTAAATCTACTCTACTAGCGAGCATGATTTTGCAAGGGTGGCAAAGTCACTCACATGCAAGGTGTGAGAAAAAATATTAAAACTAATTTACAAATTACAAAATAGAGAAATAAAGAAAGTCACTCACATGCAAGGTGTGAGAAAAAATATTAAAACTAATTTACAAATTACAAAATAGAGAAATAAAGAGAGAATACAAGCCCAAAAGACTCTCTTAGGATGATTACAATGATTTAGAAAGTAAGAGGAAGGAAAGGGTTTGGCACCACAACTCTTGGATGCTTTCTTGAGTTCCTTGTGGAAAAAAATGGGCAACACCTCCCCTTAGATTGACCAAAACCTGCATAAAACAAGAAGTTATATTTGCTGGAAAATGCTAAAAATAACTTAAAACAAATTAGTAATTGTTAGTACATAAACCAGAAATTTTCTGAGTAAAAATCTGCACTTAAAATGATTAAAGTTTCAAGATTTCTAGAGAAGGGTAGATGAGAAAATGAATGATGAAGAGCTGTTAATAATATCCGAAAATAAAAAGGAAGATTTTATTGGTTGGACCACTCCTTCAAGCCTTTGGTAACCTGCAACTGTAAAATCCTTGCCACACAATGAGGAAAGAAGTTAAGATCTTCTAAATGGTTTGTAAAATACTTTGCAAACACAAGGAGAAGAAACTGGCATAAACTTATAGCAATACTACTACAAATTTATTCCAAGAAAAGTTCTTTGCTTGGGGTCTTCAAGTTAAATAATGTGAGCAAAAAAGAACAAAAAATTGTAGCAATATTACCTCAATGAGAACACCCAAAAGAACACCAAGAACACTCCAATAGAACACCAATAGATCCTCCAAAGCTTCACTTTTATTATCCAAAAGAATGGCTGCAAAATTGCAGCAAGATTACAAGAAAGAAGTTGGGAGAGAGAAAGAGAGAGTGAGGAGACATTTGGGAAACACGGAATTACAATGAAACTTAATTCCAAAATGAGGAGAGGAGGGTTACTTTTAAGGGAAATAGGGAGAGAGGACCCCCCTTGCACCTTTTCCAAGTGTCATTCCCAAAAGAGGGAGGCTCACTCAAGGGGGGGTTCACCATGAGAGAGGGGAACTCCCATTAGGAAAGGAAACTAAAAAAATGGGGGAAGAAACCCCCTCTCCTAAGTTTAAACCTCTTTCTAATTCCCCAAGGGGTCACCCAAGGTGTGGAATGGGCCCTCCATATTGTCCCCATCACCAAATGGCCAATCCAATGGAGATGACGAGCCCCACAAGAGACAAATTCGCCCCCCTCTCTAATGTTAAGATGTATGAGAGGTAGGAAAGGGGGGATTTGATTTATTTGACCCCCTACTACATAGAAATTAATTAGAAAACAACTTTTCTCCCTTTTCTTATGACTTTAGACTCTTTTACAAAATTCGACAATTTTACTTTAGCTAATTATTTGCTAAGTTTTTACTCACTTAGACTCCTCATGGATATTGACCT
The DNA here is from genome assembly GCA_900067695.1 of Picea abies. Lineage (NCBI taxonomy): Eukaryota > Viridiplantae > Streptophyta > Pinopsida > Pinales > Pinaceae > Picea > Picea abies. The sequence continues at coordinate 11,714 of CBVK0103285918.1, forward strand.
AAAAAAACTTGTCCAATTGATTTGAAACTTGGTCCAAGGGTGTAGGGGATCATAAAACATTTTATTTGAGCACTCATACTTCTATACAAAATCCTCAAGCACCAAATTTTTACATATTACATAAAAAATAATTAAAAATTTCAAATTTACGGGAATTTTTAATTATTAAAAACATGTATCAAAAATTAACGAAATTCAACAAGACTCCAGGAGATGTCTAGCATGGACATATACAACACTTTTATCCCTTAGTTACCTACTGGGGTTGATCATTAAAACTCCTTTCACAACTATGGGGGATTATTGAGTGAAAAACTTAAGTAATTAGAATCGTTGAAAAAACAAAATTAATTACCTAAGGAAAAAAAAACATTCAAAGAAAGGAATTCTCTAATGATAAAGTACTAGGCCACTAAATCATTACAACTTGACCCATGCTAACATGTTACATTACAAAATTTTCCCATGCAGGGGACTAGACATTCTGTGGAGAGAGAAATAAGTTATGGGGGCAAGATTTCTCTACTGAGCCATAGGTATTCAAACTTTTCATACCGCAAGGTACATGTCTTCATGGTACATAACGTTGACACCTATTCGAAATAGGTGGTCAACCTCTTGTTGCACATGAGGACGTATGCTTGATATTTTGGAAGGAGAGCATGCGAGAACCTCATAATCTACAACCACAAATTATCACCAATAACCAACATAAGTACATGTGTGAAAAGAATAAACAATAATCAATAAATGAAATGACTATACAATGAATTATATACATAAATGAAAAAAATGACAAAATTGAAAGAATCAAAGGAGAAAGGTTAGAGATATGTTACAGAGGGTGCCCCTTTGGACACCAAATGGCTCATCATTTGAAAAATAGCTTGGGTTGTTTCCCATTCCTTGGAATATTCATGGACTCACCATCCAAGTGGCTAAGGTAGAAAGAATTAGGACCTTGTATTTATCAGATCATATATGGACCCAACCATAAGTTTTCAAACTTTCCATGTTTTCTTGGTTTTTCTTTGTCTTTATCCCATAATAACATTGTATCCCCAATTCTAAAATCCCTCGGTCTTGTTGATTTATCAAACTCCCTTTTAATATTTTCCTTATTTTTATAACTCTGATCATAATCCTTTCTTCTATTTTCATCCAATTCAATTATTTGATTAATCATGTTCTGAACCGCATCTTTTTCTGAAGTGAAATCCTGAAGTAAACCATATGATGGAAGATTGAGGTGTATTGGAAATTTAACATCCAAACCATATACCAACTCAAATAGACTTTCCCCTGTTGAATCCTTTTTGGTTATTCTATATGCCCATAATGCATATTTAATTTTACTATCCCATGACTTCTTGTTTTCCCCTACAATTTTCTTAACTATCGTCATTAGATTTGTATTACTAGACTTTGCTTGATGCTTTCCTTGAGGATAATAATATGATGAATGGGGCAAGATAATTCCATATTTGAAACATAAATAAGACATTTCTGCTAAGAAAAAGACTTTTTCATTATCTGTTACTATCTTTGAAGGCACACCAAATCTAGTTATTATCTTGTCTTCAAGAAAATACATAACCACCTTTTCAGTTGTTGATTTAGTAGGGACGACTTCAACCCATTTAATGAAGAAATTTGTAGCTGTTAAGATCCATGAATAGCCATTACTTGAATTATCTTTAAAATTTCTAATGAAGTCCAAACCCCATTGTTGAAAAGGAGCTTCAACCACTGCTGGATGTAAAGGGAGGGTAGCTAACTTCTTATTTCTAGTGAAAAGATGACAAGGCTCACATTTTCTTACAAGTTTATGGACATCCAAAAAAATGGTGGGTCAATAATATCCATCTCTAAGTATTTTGTGAGTTGTTGTTTTAGCTGCATAGTGGCCACCACAAAATCCAACATGAAATTCACCACCATTTTCTTGGCTTCAACTTCATCAATAGATCTAATGATTAGTCCATCAATATTTATCCATCCTATTCCATCTTTAGTGATGACATACTTGGATTATTTTAATATCAAAGCCCTTCTCTTATGACCCACAAGATGGCTTGGGATTGTAAGGTTCTTAAGGTAGAAAATTATATCTTCATACCATTCAACCTATTTGAGCCTTAGGATATTTGGGGAAAATTTTGAATCATCATTTTGACAAACCATACCCAAATCCCTTTCATTAATTTCAGTCAACATTTTAGTTAAACCTTTCCCCTTGATTAATTTTGTAGGCTTAATTTCTAATTCATACTCTTGAATTTTAGTAATCCATCTTCCTCTTGTACCTAATCCTTCTGGCTGAGATAATACATCCTTAACTGTTGAATTAGGAACATACGCAATTAATTTGGATTACCCAATGAAGAAACTGAAATTTTTTAGAGACTTTACCAAATCATATGCTTGTTTCTCAACCATGAGATATTTTAATTCAACATTTTGCAAGGCTCTACTCATGTAAGAAATGGGTTGTTCTTGGCCTTGGTCATTTTTCTGAAGAAAAACACCAACAATGGTATATTCAGAGGAAAAGGAAAAAAAATTGAAAGTCCTTGGAATAAACCGAGCTTGTTAGGACATGAGCTTCAGATATGGCAGTTTTGATTTCCTTGAAGGATTTTTTTCTTTGATAATTCCGTTCATATTTGACATCTTTCTTAAGAAACTTATAGATTGGCTTAACTATTTCTACATAATTCATCTTTCTTAAGAAACTTATAGATTGGCTTAACTATTTCTACATAATTAGGAATGAATTTGTGAAAAAAATTGGTTTGGCCCAGGAAGGACTGGAGATATTTCTTTGATATAGGAAAAGGGACCTTTTTTATTGCTTCAACTCTTTCTGGATCTATCTTAACCCCATATTTGAAAATTACATGGCCCAAAATTTTTCCTTCCATTACCCCAAAAAATGACTTATCTGGATTCAAAGAAATTACAAATTTTCCGCATTCAAAAACCCGTTTTAAATGACTAATGTGACTCTTCCCATCCTTTGAAAACATTGTCAAGTCATCCTGATAAATTTCAATGATTTTCCCAATCACTTCTCTAAAGGCATACTCCATAGATATTTGAATTGTAGCTCCAACATTAGAAAAAACAAAAGTATTTCGAACAACCATCCTATCATGAAAACCATGACTCTTCCCATTACCAAGTTATTCTTAGATATTCAAAGGTACCCCATGGAGTAGTGAATGTAGTTTTATTCCCATCCTCTTCTTTGACCTTGATTTGATTGTAACTAGAAAACCCGTCAAGCATTGAAATCATTCTAGAAACTGTTACGCTTTGTAATAATGTTTCCATTTTTGGGAGATAATAGTTATCCTTTGTACACATTATGTTCAAGCTCCTGAAATATACACATAGCCTGATTGAACCATTATTTTTATTATCCACAACTAGATTTGAACACAAGGAAGAATGCCTTGTTTGGGTTGTTATTCTGGCTGCTAGCATTTTCTGCAACTCCTTTTGGACCAAAGGAGCT
>CBVK0103285926.1:0-11735 GCA_900067695.1 Picea abies
CAGTTACATTATTTCAACATAAAGCGGTCAGATGGGATTCAAAATAGGGTGACAAGGGTTCCCCAAGAGATGTAAGGCCCCGACGGTCAAATTGTATGTCTCAGAACTTTTGAGTGAAAAATGTGTAACACGAAAGAGTGGATGATGTGGGAGTCAATTTGTATATCGTGGAAGTCTGGGTGTTGTTTGTAGGTCAAAGAACAATGGAAGTGCAATCTAGAGCCCGCCTTCCTGGGAATCCGCGATAAAAAAAGTGGCTAGGTATGGAATGGGGAAGCGGTCAGTCGGAATCGTGATATAAAAGCATGAGTGCAAATGTGAACCCATGAGTCCGCCAACCTGCACAGTTAGACATTTTTGGAAAAAACGACTAAGTAACCAGAAAGAGAAAGTAGAGGGGAAAAAGAAAGGGGAATTTGGTGAAGTATAGAAGAGGGAAAAGAAGGGGATAAAAGAGAGTGGGAAAATAGAAAAGAAGAGGGCAATTTTCGTAAGACGGAATTGGTCTCAAACAAGCCCCATTGTTGGAAAATCATCATTTTCTAGTCCAATATTTTATCCACTTACTCGTTTTCTATTGTGCTTGTACCATTAAAAAGGGTGTGAGAAAATGCTTTGCTGAAGATTTATTTTTATTGCAACTTGTGGGAGTAATTGTGTTCTTGATAGATTGTTTAATGCCTTGAAATATTATTTTAAGTATTAAACTTCCTGCATGATGAGTTGTTAGCATTAAAGCTTAATAATTGCATATCTAGAAGCAAACTTATTGTACTGTCAACTTGACCATAAGTATCACAATGACGAACTTGAATTTTAATATTGTGGTTGATTTCATAGTCCCATTTGACTTCAACTACCATATATCATTTTTTTTTCAAAATATTTGTGAAGAAGAAATTTGGTAATTTCATGAATAAAGTAAAAGTGCTCAAGGGGATGGACAACTAATAAAATGTTTCCTTTTGGAGTAAAGGAATCAAGGAAGCGAAAGGGAAATAAGAGATCGTTTGCTCAGCAAGGTTGAGATGAAAACAAAACTTTTTGGGTAGGGCCCCAACTCCCGCATCGTGAATTAGTGTTGTTATGTTCTATTTGCATTACAAATAGAATTGAATGTTGGTTTGAAACTGTCTGAAATTCATTTATGTTTCCATAGAAGCCTCATGTGACCAACACAATGCATTGTCATATAAATTTTCAATGCTCCATATTAGATCAAATTACTCGAGTCAATACTTGAGTTAATAAAATATTTAAGAATTACGAGACTATTTAACCATGCAAACAAGAAGAGGTGTTAAATCCAACAAAGAAGCACCAACCAAGATTCCAAGGAATTTTTTTTAATAGTAAATCTAAGAAAAAGAAGAAGTGGGCAATATATATTTATCCATAGACATTGGATTGAGTTTTTTGCACCGAAGCATTGAAAATGTTAGTCATATATATAGGTACAGGAGTTACAAAAAAAAAATGACATGCATACAATTCTGTGTTGTTCATCTAGTGCGACAACATGCAGGAGCCATCGACAAGCTCTTGAACATGCATACAAAACTGATTATCATGCTTTTTTAGGAACTCCTTACTCCTCGGAAGGTCAATGTTGGTTGTCGCAATCTCAATATCTTGAGGAAGACCTGAGGTGACAAAGAAACAAGAGAGTGGTTCCACAGTGGAATAATTCTTTGGCTTGAAACAGGTCAACAACACCCCTACTCCTAACGCTAGCAACCTAGAGACATTCAAAGCACCACTGAATTGTACAAATAACAGGGAAAAGACCCCGGTGAGAAGAGTGTCCAATCCCTGACAACCATTGCCAAGAGTACGACATCTCGCAACATCACTCCAATAACCCACCCCAGTAAGAAAGCAACCCAAAATTCTTCAAACGCATGAGGAGATAAGAATTCTCCTCGCGGTAAAATTGATAGTTCTTACAAGCTTCCCGTGAGGAAGAAGAGAAAAAACATTGTAGGGCAGGTGGAAGAGCCCAAAACTGAAAGTGAGGACACACCAAGAGACTACCTCCTTATAGTCAAAGACTTCAAGGACACAACCTGCATGAGCAATTCAAGAGATCCAAATTACTTCGTTATGCGTGAAAGGGGACCAAGAGACCCCCTCCTTATAGGCAAAGACTTTTGGTACACATGCTGCATGAGCAATTCCAGAGGTCCAAATTACTCTGTTCTGGGCCGAAGGGAATGAGTAGTAGGAATATGCTTTGCACCACTGGGAATATCCAGAGAACATGAGAGTGGTCCCGCAATTGAATCGTTCTTTGGCTTGAAATATATCTCTGGGCGCACCAAGAGACCATTTCCTTACAATCAAAGACTTCAGGGATACATGCTGCACCAGGGACAAATCCAAACCCAATCCAAAACCCTAAAAAATGAAAGGAAAGGATACATCTCCGAGGGTGAGGACCATCATCTGAGCCGAGAGACTCAAACTCTCAAGCTGCAAAGCGGCTGTTGCATTCAACGTCAGTTTCTTTTTTGAAACCCCCTCGTTTGGTCTTGTTAGGGCCGCCATCGCCGAGCTAGGAAGTGCCCCCCATTATGGTGTATTTAAATTTGGGTGCAGGAGTGGGAACAACATATGCATTTCCATCATCCATCGTCGTATCATCGTCCATCAGATCATCTTCTTCCGGCTCGAAATCGACCGCATCAACCTCTGCGTCGGCCATCAACGCAGGGGAGCGGGTTGTCTGAAAAGTGGTGGGGTGGCCTTGGAATTCTTTGGATTGAAATATATCTCTCGGTGCACCAAGGGACCATCTCCTTCTTTACTTCTAGGTGAGAAGAGATGAGTAGTAAGAATATGCCCTAGACCACTGGAAGTTCTGGTCATTATGCCCGAAGGTGTTTACTGTATCTAGACAGAACTATTGTCGAACTGCTGCCATAAGTTAACGAGAATGTTTGTTTTCTCCAGATGATGTTTGAAATGAACATTCAGAAGGGATAATATAACCCTCCATAAATCTTCATTGAATGTGTATCAATGGGAGATCTCCTCGAGCCTTTCGCTGATCAATGACAATTTCTACGGTTCCTACATAATGAGTTGTCACCATTAAATCTTACTAATTGCATACTTAGAAAAAAGAAAGAAGGTGGGGGTGATGACGAATAGAGATTAAGGATTGGAGATTTTGCGAAGCCGCCAACCGAACGACACGCGAAAGAGATTCCATGATGCTTGAAATGAACACTCAGAAGGGATAATACAACCTACTACAAATCTTGGTTTAATTCATATTAATGGCAGATCTCCTCCATCCTTTCATACATTAATGACAATCTTAACGGTTCTAGCAGGATGAGCTATTAGCATTAAAGCTTAATAATTGCATATCTAGAAAGAAGTGTGAAGGTGGCAGGGATGGCGAAGAGCGATTAAGCATTGGACATTTCATGAACCTTCCAACCCACAAAAGAGATTCCAAGAAATGGCCAAGTATGTAAAGCGGTTGGTCAGGCTTCAAAATAGGGTCACAAGTTATACTCAGGAGACGTGAGCGCCCGATGGTCAAATTGTGTGTCTCTGAAATTTTGACTGCAAAATGTGTAACATGGAACAAGGCATGATGACGAACTTTGACGGTCAATTTGTATATCGCGGAACTTCGGGTGTTGTTTGTAGGTCATAGAACAATGGAAGTGCAATGTTGAGAAAGCATGGCTGGGAACTGGCGATGGAAATAGTGGCCAAGTATGTAATGGGGAAGCGGTTGGTCAGACACGTTATATAAAAGCATGAGACATATTCAGAAAAACGACTAAGTAACTAGAAAGGGAAAGTAAAAGAGAAAAAGAAAGGGGAATTTGGTTGTCAATTTGTAGATTGGGGAAGTCCGGGTGTTGTTTGCAGGCGACAGAACAATGGAAACGCAATGTTGAGCCCGCCTACACGGGAACCTGTGATCCAAAAAGTTGTTAAATATGGAATGGGGCAGCGTTCGGTCAGACTTGTGATATAAAAGCATCAATGGAAATTTGAACACGTGAATCTGCCAACCATCGCACCTAGACATTTTCCGAAAAATGACTAAGTAACCAGAAAGGGAAAGCAGAGGGAAAAAATAAAGGTGAGGGCAATTTTCGCAAGTGGGAATTGGTGTTAACAAAGCCCCATTGATGGTCTTAACAGTAACTATGAAGTGCATTAATCATGTGAACATGCTCTTCAATCAAGGAATATAGAAAGTGAGTCATGCTTATACTTTCCAGGATGTGTTTGCATAAGAGAAGCATTGAAAAGCTATAGGAAAATCAATTTTGGGATGTCCAAGTAAAATTATTGTATTGTCAACTTCACCATAAGTATAACAACGAGGAATTTGAATTTGAATTTTCTGTGGTTGATATCATAGTTCCATTGGACTTCACATAGCATATATCCTTTTATTTCAAAATATTTCTGAAGATGAACTTTGGTAATTTCATCGATCAAGTAAAAGTGTTAAAATGAGCTACATATTACATTTGCTTCACATAGCTTACATTAAAAGGCAAAGAAGGTCTTGTATATTCTTTAAGATCATAGAAAAACCACTAAGATCCTGAATGTATCATCCAACAATAATTCATAAACCAGGCCCATGAGAACCTTGAACTACAACACGAAAGCACATGAACAAAAGTTTGCCAAACACAAGACATGACAAAACCAACGGAGATTGGGCATTGTATCCCATCTATAACCAAATCCCCAAATGGGCACCAAGAAATTTGTCGATTACTATATTACCATGAAGCAAGATCACTATGAACATTTTCTTCTGTAGTACTATGAACCAACATCATGTTGACCTGACAATGTTCTAACATTACCAGTTCTGGAAAAGAGTGTCTACATTTAACTTAATGGAGTTTGATTTATTCACAGTTGGATACTTTGTATGAGGTTTGTCCTCATGCTTCTCATTCCTGGACCGAACAATCTTATGTGCTTCCAGTTCAATTTGCCATGGAACTGCAAAACTGTATTCATATCCTCATTGGTTAGCATGGACATATACACATGGGATTGTTTCGTTTCCTGCCAATGCTTGATATGATTTATTTTTTTTGGTTCAGTCAATATGCAGTATGGCATTGTCCTCATTTAATGTAAATTTTCTATGGATCTAAAAGTCATGTAGCATGTAGAGACCGTTTGCCTTTTTTCTGTAGGTATACTTCATATGGAAATTCTGCTAACCTAGAAAGCACATCTTGTAACAGAAGTTGTCTAATTGTACAATGTACGATTGTGTTGTTGACGGTTCGGATCGCACCGTTGAGGCAATGTCTATATATATAAGGGAATTTTTTACTGCATCATAGACAATCAATTGTACCATCATTTATGAAAGTAGAAGCAGAAGTAGGAGAGTTGCATTTGGCACATACAGGCTCAAAGGGGGTTGAGTACGCATTCACTGCAACCAAAACACCCTCAACCTGCGCACGTGAGCATAGTAGTTAATATATTGAACAATATAATATAGCACAACAAAAACGCTGTAGAAAATTGGTCAAGGCACTTTTTATGAACAAAGTGTGGATGGAATTGTACATGTATATGCACAACAGTTGTCGAGCTAGTTAGTTTCTTGAGATCCTGTACTATGTCTATTCGTAATTCTGTTACATATGTTGTTTGGGTTGTGCGAAAGATCCTTTCTTTAAAATCTCTTTTCTTTGTTATATTTTTGAAGAGCATAAGTGGAAATTTCCCTCTATGCAATTGTTGTTCCATTGAGGAAAAAAAATTTCAATAGGTTTCGAACAATTGCAGCTGCAACATGGAACAGTGTAATAGTTGTGTAACATAACTGAGATATATGAACATGTGAAAGTAATGGACAAAACTGGATATGGAGAATGGTACCATTGCCTCATTGTTGTCTAACTCTCCATCTTTTATATGGAAAATGTGTTACGAGCAAAGTTTTCTCACGAGTGTGACAACTGCACCAATGGTTCTGATTGGGTAAGTGTCTTTGCTCTGTGCAAGTTAGTTGATTGTTGTGTCGGGTACGAAACAATATTTTGAACAAATTGAGGGAATTTTTTCCACAATACTTGTTTCGTTGAGCGATATAATCTGATCATAATCACCACAGTCATATACTGTTTTAGATAATATATTAAAATTTGTAATGGATATCCCATTACCTGGCAAGATCTTTTCTGCATGGTTTTGGACAAGTTGTGTAGGGATAGTAAGTGTGTCTGTCATCATGGCTTCATTGTCTGTCATGTTAGCACGCACAATGCATCTAGTTTTGTTTGCCTTGTCCAAGTAGGTGCTATACATGACCATTATGTCCCAGACGGACACTTGTCCAGTTCAACGACTGTTCAAGCCTTCTATCGATAGTATATTGGGTGTTATAAGTTTAGACCTGGTGACATTTTTTTAACAGAAAAAGTAATGTGAATGGTAGTCTGCATTATTTTTTTGTTTTCTTTCTTTTTTTGCATAAATGTACAAGCAGACGCACACCATGGATGAAGTATGCAGGTCAGAGTTTTGTAACCATACCTCTTAGTTTGCGGAACTTGCACTATGTTGGGCGTTTCACTTGCGCTCGTCGATACTTCTTGTGAACTGCAAAGTATGTGTTGTAGATGGAATCAACATATTTATCATGGCATAGATGAATAAATAGATTAGAATATTTGTTTGGTAAACATATCAAGAGCACAATGTATGAATCTTTACCTTTGGCCTTGTCATTCTGTTGATGTTTGCGATGATTGACTGCTCATGCCCATGTCACTTGTTCAACTTTTTCTGATGCAAGCATGTGTACATGAACATCAAAAGGACTAAATAAGCATATGCATTGTATATTGTCCATAATTGTTCTGAATGTCACATACAGGCTCGAAGGGGATGGAATATGAAATAGGGTGTCAAGGGATACTCAGGAAACATGAGGACTCAACGATCAAATTGTATGCTTCAGAAATTTTGAATGCAAAAATGTGTAACATGGAACAGAGCATGACGGTGGAGTTCGACGACCAATCTGTGTATCGCAGAACCCCCGAAGCTAGAGGGGCAATTTTGAGCCTGCCAGCCCCTGAACCCGTGATAAAAAAAGTGGCTAAGTATGGAATGAGGAAGTCGTTGGTCGGACTCGTGATTTAGAAGCATGGGTATAAATGTGAACCTGTGAGTCCGCCAACCCGTGCACCTAGAGATTTTCGAAAAAACGACTAAGCAAAGCAACTAGAAAGCAAAAATAGAGGGGAAAAAGAAAGGGGAATTCGGTTAAGTATAGAAGAGGGAAAAAAGGGATAATAGCGAGTGGGAAAATAGAAATGGGGAGGGCAATGTTCGGAAGCGGGAAGTCTCAACAAAGGCCCATTGTTGCTAAATCATCATTTTATTGTCCAATATTTTATCCACCTACTCGTTTTGTGTGTTTGATTTACTATCACAATTGGTATACCTTTTCGAAGATTGTACTTCAACTTCCTCTACTGCGGGATATACAATTTCATCGTCTTGTCCAACTAAACTGTTTCTTTCAATGTAGCAATGCAAAAAATACAATGGACATGAAGGTAAGTTGGTATGTAGAAAGAAATGTAAAAGGATAAATACAATTCTATTTATTTCAATGTAGCAGCACAAGGAATACAATTAACATGAAGATAAGTTATTATATAGAAAGATATGTAGTAGCTACATACAATAAATTAGGTGCAAAGCAGTAGAACAAATATACAAACAATAAATGAAATACAAAACAATGGAATATGAAATAAGAGTAGAAGCATGCACCTTTGTATCTCCTCTTCTACATTTGTGGTAAAGAGTCCTTCGTCTTCTCCAGTTATTCTATTTGTTTCAATGTGGGAACACACAAAATACAATGAACATGAATGTAAGCTGGTATGTAAGGGAAAACAAGTAATATGTACATACAATAAATGATAATCAAATGAATAGAATAAAAGAGAGTTAGAAGCATGAACCTTTGTTTTTCTTGATCCATGGTTGTGGTTATATAGAATTTTTCCTGGCCAAAATATATTACAAGCCATAAAATATTAAGAAGTTGGATGGTCGTAGCTGAATGATTTGGTTTTGTGCAACAAAGTATCCATATATTCTTTGAGACATGGAAATATAATTTTGTAATATCTTTGATGTATATTTCATAATTCAAGTAGAAGACAAATTGTATCGTGGTCAGACCAGTCTGTGTATAAGATAAAGATGATGTATTGTGATATGGGCACATTTCACCATATATGGTCAATAAGTGCATTTTGTACATCTTTTATCTTAACCAAAAGAAAGCAAACATTGTAATTGCACATGTAGTTTTCCAATTGTTTTGTTATGGCACTATTTTGTAGCATGTCAACACTGAAGTATCCTAGAATGATAATGGTTTCATTCAGATGTAAATGATGTAATGCATTTAAAAAAAAATTCATTATGTTAGCAATGTTGGACGCGGAGCGACATAGAGATTGAATATTGCAATTTGCAATCCACAGAAGACTACTCTTGCTAGCACCATCTCAACAACTTTTTCTTCTACAAGAACATTTTGCAAAGGCATGCAGGTATGGTTTAGAGTTTGGAGAAAAAATTGGAGCAAAATTTAAGAACAGGAGGGAAAAATATGCCAATTTTTTGCAATTTTGTTGCAGCCTAGCCACTGTTGCACCATACCTAGCCCTTCTACACCAACCTACAGTTTTCTTCTACAAGAACATCTTGCAAAGGAAACAAGCTTGACATCGTATTTTTCATGTGAAAGACACAGGTTCGATTCCCATATGGGATAGACAGGTACTCATTCCCGGGCAAGCTGGGAATATCATCGAGGGTAAGGTGCGAAGGCTGAAGAATTCCTTATTCAATTTAGGTGCTAGATTTCCACTTCGTCACATAGGACAAAGGACTAAGATTTGCAATGCTAGAATAAATGACAACCGGAGTTGTGCATACGACTTTGCCATGCACATGGTGTAGAGCCTTGGGAAAAAATTGGAGGAAAATTTAAGACCAGGAGAAAAAGATATGCCAACCTCTATGGAAAGTCTGCAGGATAAGAACGATGAATAAATACTTAAACATTCTTACTTGCAAAATGAAAAAAACGGATACAAATGAAAGTATGGTATTCAAACTTACTCGTTAATGATGAATGATAGAACCGCAGGTCCAATTGTGGGTGCATGACTTGAACCCTGCAAAGTGCAAAAAACAACTCCAACTGTCGGTGCAGGACCCCAACCTTGCAAAGTTGAAGCAAACAAAAGCAAGCAACAAGCAACAAACCAATGAGAAAGCACCAATAGGTCCAACTGCAGGTGCAAGACCTCAACCTTGCAAAGTTGAACCAAACAACAACAAGCAGCAACCGACGAACCAACAAACCATCGAACAAGCAACAACTAGTGAACCAGTAAACAATATATGTATCTTCAATGATGACTAAATTTTTATTCCAAGCATAGAAGAATTTTGAAACATATGATGACCATGCAAGTGGAAATACTTAAACATTCTTACTTGCAAATTACAAACAGTAAACAAAAAAGAACGAATACGAATGAAACCATGGTATCTAAACTTACTTGGCAACGATGAACGACAGAATCCCAAGTCCAATTGTGGGTGCAGGACTTGAACCCTGCAAAGTGAAAAACAACTCCAATTGCGGGTGCAGGACCCCAACCTTGCAAAGTTGAAGCAAACAAAAGCAATAAACAAGCACCAATAGGTCCAACTACAGGTGTAGTACCTCAACCTTGCAAAGTTGTACCAAGCAACAACAACAAGAAATCGACGAACCAACGAACCAACGAACAAGAAGCAACTAGTGAACCAGTAAACAATATATGTATCTTCAATGATGACTAAATTGCATTCCAAGCATAGAAGAAGTATGAAACATATGATGGCTATGTGAGTGGCGGTAGACAACAATATTGTCCAAATTCACTGCAACATTGTATGGAAAAATTCGAGGAAAAATGTATTGTGACATGCCTATTTAAGTAAACATTTAAGGTTGTTAGGCCTGTTTAAGGGCCTCGCACTATGTAAACATTTAAGTTGTCAAGCCTGTTTATGGGCCTCGCGCTATGTAAACATTTAAGTTGTTAGACCTATTCAAGTACCTCAAAAAGAGTGTCAATGCTCAAAACTTTTGGTATGTAAACATTTCAATACAAATAGAAATAATAAAAACATTAAGAAAGAGCGTCGATACTCAAAACTTTATGTATGTAAACATTTCAATAAAAAAAAAGATTAAAAAAGAGCGTCGAAGCTCAAAACTTTGGATATCTAAACATTTAAAACATTGGAAATAACGAAGCTGGCAATAAGACTTCAAATCTATTATCCAATAAGATGATGACATATAAGGTTTTATTTATTATATAAAAATAATGTTTTTAGTTCTATAGTTCGAACAATAGAGATGATGCGAAAATTTATAGTCAAAGGACATATTAATATGAAGTCAATGAATGATCGATCGCTATAGTCCCTCTACGCCTTCGACAGGGACTAATAAAAGAGGACATCAATAATGTTTGTTTGTAAACGACATGATAAGGTGAGTGCATTGCACATATACTAATTTTTAATTATATGAAAAAATGAAATGTATAAATTTTATGTCGAATAAGTTTAGTTTGTGTGGTTGTGGGATGGAGTGTTATCCTCCCCACTCAAGTTTTATTCTTGTTAATGACATGTTGAGTTCATAATGATTATATTATTGTAATGACTTCGAGCAGGCTATTGTTCACCTGACAGAATGAAGGGAAGTACCCAAGGGAAGGGAAGTTCCCAGGGGAGCATTATTACCTCGAAAAGAGTGTTGTTACCTGGAAAATAAATAAATTAAAAGATCATTTAATTTTAATTTAAAGAACATAATAGCTGGCACATGAAGCTCTGCAACTTTTAGGGTTTTTTCATGCTCCCGATTCCTGCCTGCCCAGACCTTCTCTAACTCCCTTGGTACACGCTGAATTCCTTAGCCCTGTAGCTCTAACCGGCTCAGAAGAATGGGAACAGAAGGGGGGGTGAAAGCCCCATCCTATTGTAACTTTACCGCCAATGACCCAGAGAACTCGCGAGTGCGCCTACCATCCTTTGAGCCGCCATTGCACTTACGAGACCAATATATGCAGGAAGAGATGGATATAAGCAAAGAATCGAACATAGATGTTGAGTACTCGCATCCAAAAGAAGCTTGGGTTTGGACACTCGACAAATGTATCCCCCAAGCCCTAGTTGCGCCCAGGTACGTCATCAAAACCACCATGATGGAGAGCATATGTAGTTCATGCGAGACCATGCCCTCATAGGAAAATTCCTAGGTCTTTGGCCCTCAGAAAAGGACCTAGCTCGCTGGATCAAGGCGTGGTGGAAGCCCAAGGGAGATTATGAGCTTCAGTTGAGCTCCAAAGGTTTCTTTACAATAATATTCTACAACCTGGAGGACAAGGGCATGATCTTTGAAGGGGGACCATATTTATACAACTCGGCCGGTCTCTACCTATGTTTCTGGATAGACCGCTTCTGCCCAGAAAAGGAAAACTTCGCATACGCACCAGTATGGATTCGACTCTATTCCCTACCCCAAGAGTTTTGGTTAGAGGAATTTTTTCTAGGCATAGGCAATACTGTAACACCCCTCCTAGCTAAGGACATCTACTCAGTCAACTGGTGAATTT
>CBVK0103285978.1:0-14386 GCA_900067695.1 Picea abies
ATTCCACTCTTCCAATTGATGGATGGACTGTTTCTCCCATCAACACAACCCATAAACAATTTCAAAAGGAGAGAAACCTGTAGTAGTCTTGATCAAAGTTCAATATGCCCAAAGTGTTCAATATAACATCAAATTCCAATTCGACTTAGCCGAATTGATTGTCCGTTGGAGAATAGTTTTAAGAGGCTTATTGATAGCCTCCACTTGACCGTTCAAATGTGGATAATAGGGTGAAAAATGTTCTTGTTTAAACCCTATATTTGATTTTAATTTAGTCATCATCTTATTTTGGAAGTGACATCCATGGTTCGTGACAATCTCTTTTGGTATACCGAACCTAGTGACAATTTGGTTGAAAACGAAAAGTGTTGTTATTTCCTCATCATTAGTAAATGTTGGCATGGCTTCAACCCACTTGGTGAAGTAGTCTATTGTCACAATGGTATAATGATTCCCTGTATTAGAAGCTGGGTGGAATGTAGTGAAATCAATTCCCCACTTAGTGAAGGGACCAACAAAAATAACATGAAACATAGGAGCAGGGTGTGCCTACATCTTCCGAGAGAAGATATGACACAGGTGACACTTTTTAACCACCTCTATACAATCTTTTATTAACTAGGGCCAGAAGTATCCAACACAAAGGATTTTATGGGTTTCTTCCAACCCATACAAGTGGCTGCCACATGCTCCAGTGTGGCAGTCGTTTAACACAAGCTCTGCCTCCTCGTGAGTTATAAAAGATGGAGAACACAATCAACTCTTTGACGATATAAAGTATCATCGATGATAAGATAATTTCATGCTTGATGGAATATCCATCGATGTTCATCACGAGAAGCAGAGGCAGGACACTTCATAGTATGAAGATACACAAGTTTATCTCCATACCAAGGGTCAAAATATCCAATAAGGAAGAGATCCTCATTGATCAAAAACTCTTCAGGGAAATTACTGCCACTCTCAATCAAAAGTTTCGAAATTAACTCGGTAAAGACCAAAGACTTCTTAGACTTTGATGAAACAAAGTCCAAATAAAATTCCTAAAGAATGACTATCCATCGAGTAATATTCCCATCGATGACTCATCATTTCAACACATATTGAAAATGATTAATGATGTCTACGATAGTGGTCTTACAGAGTAGAATATAATGACGAAACCTTTGGACAACGTGGACAACTGCCAAATCCATTTTCTCATTGTGACTATAGTTGAGTTCTGGTCCAACTAAGCCTCAGCTAAGATAGTAGGTAGCGTGTTCCTGGAGCGCGTCATCCTCAACCAAGACCATACCTATGGTGGACTATGCTGCAACCAAGTATAACAAGAAATATTTGCGATAATCAAGAGGGTTGAGTAGAGGGGCGAGTGTCAGGGAAATTTTCAATGCTTCAAAAGAGTGATGAGCCGCTTCATCCCAAAAGAATGGGACCCATTTTTTTTAAAAGATGCATAAACCCTTTAGTTATTTCGGCATAGTTAGCAATAAATCACCGTAGGAAGTTAGCTTTCCCTTGAAGACTCTAAAGATGGGGAATTGTTCATGGGGAAGGAATCTAAAATAAATTTTCAATGCTTCAAAAGAGTGATGAGCCGCTTCATCCCAAAAGAATGGGACCCATTTTTTTTAAAAGATGCATAAACCCTTTAGTTATTTCGGCATAGTTAGCAATAAATCACCGTAGGAAGTTAGCTTTCCCTTGAAGACTCTAAAGATGGGGAATTGTTCATGGGGAAGGAATCTAAAATATTGCCTCAAACTTAAGAGGATTAACCATGATCCCTTTGGTGGACACGATAAAACCTAATAAACATCCTAACATAACACAAAAACTACACTTGTTCAAATTTAGGTGAATCCAGTAGTAGCCACACCTCTCAAAAATAAGTCGAAGGTGAGCAATATGATCATATCTCTTTCGATAACATGATGCAAGATCATCAAGTTATACCTCGACTATATGTTTGAGGTCATGTAAGGAAAATGACATGGCCTGCTGGAAAGTAGCTCCAACATTTTTTAGGCCAAATGACTTTTTCTTATATGAAAACGTGTCTGAAGGACTTATGAAAGAAGTCTTATGTCGATCCTCAGGCTTGATCTGAATCTGATTGTACCCTGAGAAACCCTCCATAAAAGAAAAAATTTCACAGCCCACACATTCATCGATATTTTGATCATTTAATGGGGTAGGAAAGTTATCTTTTAGGCATGCTTTGTTTAGATCGCTAAAATCCATGAACACACAAATTGTACCTTGTTTTTTATTGATAGGAACATAGTTTGACACCCATTCTGTCAATTGAATTGGGTAGATGAAACCATCCTTAATCAATTTCTCTACCTCAGATTTGATAGTTTCTCCCTTGTTAGGGTTGACTGAAAAAAACTTCTTCCAGGCAAGCTTAGTAATAGGATAAGTCTTAATCTCATGTTTGACTATATGAGGGTCGATTCTTGGAATTTCCTCATAAGACCAACAAAAAAGGTCACAAAATTATTTAAATAGCTCAATGTACATCTGATTCTCCTCGGGGGAACAATCTGCTATGATGAAAAAAATTTCAATGACACTAGGGGTTTTGGAGATGTCAATTGGAATCGTCTCAGATATACTCACCATGTTTCCCTCTACATATATTTTGTGTGTTTCCAAAGGGTTAATAGGACGAGTGAAATTTCCATTCATGGTCGTGGTAAACTCTCCTGCTTCCACTCTTCTAACCTCAGGTAAACAATATGATCTATGATCAAGATCATCCCAAGGTCTATCTCAACCCATCATTGCCTCTAAAATATCCTTGTCAGAGGGAAAGAACAAGTCTAAAGGATTGTACGAAGTAAGAGACACTTGAGTCCAAATAGGCTCTAGAACAGAATCTAGCTCTTGAGGGGGAGTTGTATTAGAGTTGGCCGAGGCTTGATGAACAATATTGTATGTGACCTCAACTACGAATAGGGAAATACACATGCCAGGATTCCCTACCCTTTCTATCAAAGCTGATGGGGAAGGTAAATTCCACAGATCGTTAAAATAAATAGTTCGAAAAAGGCTAATTGGAAGATTGCAGCCTTAGGATGATGAGGGATAGTAGAAATAAACTTGAAATCATTTGAAGGTGGTGGAAACTCAAAAGTACCCATCAAATATGGAAATAGTCTAGCACCTAAGTTGACAGTACTTTGCTATGGGTTATCAATCATCAGGACCGTGGATGCCCCTGATGAAGGGTCAAGATGATAAGGATAACTGATCAACTATTACTATTCTTCCTTCACGAGGAAAACATAGTATATGAAAAACATAAGATACAATCATTTTCATTGCGTAATTCCAACTTTGTCCCAAAAAAAGGTTGTAGTTGAGAGGCGCGTCAACTACTTTGACCTCAATACACACTGTTTTTCCCTCCAACTGCATGGGGAAGGAGGGGATTATGCCATGCAGTTGAAACAAATGGTCAACAAACACAATTAACAACGTAGGAGATGGAGATAACTCGGGTTGACCAATATCCTTCCAACACACCAATGACATCACACAAGTTGACACACCCTCATCTATCAATGTGAAGAAAATATTGTGTCAATGATTTCATGGCATAAACCACTACCATATGGAAGGCGACATGGTAAGGAAAATGAGGTTTTTGATTGGAAGGGTCAAAGATGATAGATCCTGAGTTAGTTGTCTCAGCTGCACCCAAAGCAAACAATAATGCTTTTCTCTCTGAGGGGAAACTTTGGAGAACTTCCAAAGAAGACATCACACAAGGGGTTTGCACAAGATATTCAACTACATAATAGTTTTGGGTATCCCTTGTATTTGGATTATGAGAAGCTTTCTTAAATGCACATTTAGGGATGCGAGTCATTGTTTCTTCCATGGTATTCTCAATATGAAGAGGAGGCGATGGGTTGGAAGCTTATTTTCCCTTCTTAGCAGATTCATGCATTCTGTAATCATGAGTTATAACACCCCTGTTTGAACCCTTATGAACTAGAATGTATTATGTAATTGTGACTTAGGCTGGTGATCTAGTAAAGTTGAAAAAGGGCTAGAATGCCTAGGAAAATGTAATACTTTATATAAATTAATAAAATACACCGTTGGTTGCAAGATGAACAAGGACAAAAGAGATAGGAGAGGCCATGTGGTTCTTCTCTTCATGTAATTATTTAAACATCCCTTGGGGGATGTTTTGGGGTCGTTCTTCCTTTGGTTTGTCTTCTTCCCCTTGTTCTCTTGTTCTTCTTTCCTCTTCACTCTCTCTGGATATTTCATGTGCTCTTGGGATGAGCATGGAAACGAATGGCAGGAAGAGGAGATCCATTGTTGAATGGATGTAATAATTTAATGATCATTCCAGGAGGGAATGGATGCCTGTGTGCATGAGGTTACTGGCAATTTGGATAGAACTGTCCAAAACTGATAATCCTTGGAGTTTCTAGTAGGTATATTTCCTGACCAGTAGCACTGGAGCCCTAGAGAGAAATGGAACAGCCTCAGGGACTACATGGCAGAGAAAGGTGTTCATTTTTTTTTTTGGTGCAAACTGAGGGGGGGAGAGAGATGGAAATTCAGATTTGCTATGAGCTTGAGAAACCTGAGACCTAGTTAGCCAATTGTTGTGTGTTCTTAGATTTGGCATAGGACGCATCCTTGTGGATTCATAGCCCTAGATTGGGGGTGACCTAATGCTGAGAGTAAAAGAAAAATAATGTCTATGGTTGGGAGGAACATCCTTGGTCTGCAACCAGTCAATGAACATTTTCTTGCAAAAATAAGTGCTCTCTATGTTTTATGTGTAATGTTTATTTCCGCTGTGTATTTAATTATCTTTGAGATATGTATTTATAATGTGCCTTTATGTTTGTTATTTTTTGTGCATGGAATGTTGTTTATCTCTTTTATGTTGTAGCATGGATATTCTCTTATGCATGTGGTTCTTTCATGCTTGATTTCAGATTAAATGTTTCTAGAATTCGAGATCTATTCAGAAGCAAGTTTTTGGAGTAGTGTGGCCAACCTAAGGGTGTTTGGGTACGTTACAAATTGGTATTAGAGATTCTAGTTGAAACATCAAGCCAGTATGGGATGGGTCTGTTGGTCAAAGTCTCATGGTTGAGATTGATATTTGTCCTTGAAGTCAAAAATATAAGGAGGAATGGCGTTGCAGAGTCTACGCAGAAGCTAGAATTCCAGAGATCCTTTGTAAGGGATCGAAGGATTGTGACCATCCCTTTTGAATCTGGGAGCGATCGCCACCATGGGATCAACAGAGATTTGGATCATTGGATCGGAGGGTAGGTGAACAAGGGTTGTCCAATGAAGGAGAAAAAAGAGGTTGGGTAAGATTAAGTCCCAGTCGTCAAATCTAGTTGGTCGATCATCAACCATCGATCGAAGCCAAGAGGGAAGGGTAAGACTTTGGAAATTCACCGCTTCAACGATCTTTGTAGGAAGGAAAATCTTGAACTGTCGAAGGCCCGAGTCACGAAGTCCCATCATTCGTTCGATCTAATGGGAGGCCCAGAGGGATCTTTTCCATTGATCGTGGTCACCCGACATTGACCACTTTGATAGTTTTCACTTCAAGAGTTTTAAGCTTTGATGAACTTCTATAACCCGTAGTCCCAAAGTGTTGTATTTGTGAAGTCTCGTCGACCTTTAGATGGAGTGGTGGACTTCGGGAGTGTTTAATACCATCATATCCAGCAAGGGTGGAAGGATAGGGAAGCTTCATAGTTTAAGAACCTCGCCACTCTGAATTTTGATAGTTCAGGAGTATGGGGGTCGTCTGGAGTGAGAAGCCCCAAATCCCAAAGCCTAGAGTTAATCACAGTCGTTGGCTGTGGGAGAAGTGTGAGTCGTCGATTTATTTCGGTGTTTGGCTATCCCGTAGATAGCATGTGTTGGACTAGAGAAATTTCTGAAACTCATAGTTCTGAAGTCCTGGATTTGATTGATGATGTGGCTTGTGCCACGTGGCAGGGGGGTCGTGTGGGGACACTCTCACCTGGATTCAACACCATTTGGACCTCGACCTTTCTATTTTTGAGTAACATGTGGCACACATGCCATGGGTCCACGTCACCATGGGTGGTGTCAGCATGTCATGTCAGCTCCGAGAGTATGTGACTTTAGGGGATTCCAAGTTTCTATCAGTGCAAAGTGTCAAAGCCCGAAGTCGTGAAGGCACAAAACCCTTCGATATAGGTTTTTTTCGGGAGCTCTCTTGGCCGTTGGATCAAGTAAAGGGAGCAGAGGTAAGTACTTCAAAGGATTGTCACTCCAATCAAGTAAAGGGAGCAGAGGTAAGTACTTCAAAGGATTGTCACTCCAAGGAAGTAGAATACTCGGGAATGGAAATATCTTGGAGCCTCGGAGTGCCAAATTTCCGAAGTGTGTGAGAATATTCCATCTCAATGCTTGATTAATTATTGACCATCCGTTTAATTCGTGGATGAATAGGGTAATAACTTCATAGGATTGTCACTCCGGGGAAGTGGAAGACTCGGGAATGGAAATATCCTGGAATCTCGGAGTGCCGGATTTCTGAATTGGTTGAGAGTCATTTGTCTCAATGCATGATTAAGTTGCAACTATTGATATCCAGGAAGCCTTCATATGGGGGCAAGACCATCCATTCGATGAGAGATTAAATCTCGATCGGCCATTTTTTTTCTAGAGGAGTTATTAAAGTCTTCGACGAAGTATAACTTTGGGGAAAAAAAAAAGATGATAGGGGAAAACAGACGAAGGTCGAATTCTAGAGGACTTGGTCCCAACACTAGTCCCATTCTAAGGTAAAAATGGCCTGGAAGTAAACCAACCCTCAGACTTGGTGTTCGTGCAAACTATTGTGTAGAAAAACATAGAGTGAGGCACTAAAGTTTGATTAAGCCCATGTTTTTGAGCCGTGGTCATGTTTAACTTGGTTTAAAGGAAGTGCCTTTGCATTTTTTGATTTTATGTATTAAGTCATTTGTCTCAATGCATGATTAAGTTGCAACTATTGATATCCAGGAAGCCTTCATATGGGGGCAAGACCATCCATTCGATGAGAGATTAAATCTCGATCGGCCATTTTTTTTCTAGAGGAGTTATTAAAGTCTTCGACGAAGTATAACTTTGGGGAAAAAAAAAAAATGATAGGGGAAAACAGACGAAGGTCGAATTCTAGAGGACTTGGTCCCAACACTAGTCCCATTCTAAGGTAAAAATGGCCTGGAAGTAAACCAACCCTCAGACTTGGTGTTCGTGCAAACTATTGTGTAGAAAAACATAGAGTGAGGCACTAAAGTTTGATTAAGCCCATGTTTTTGAGCCGTGGTCATGTTTAACTTGGTTTAAAGGAAGTGCCTTTGCATTTTTTGATTTTATGTATTAACTAAGGGGGTTGAAAGTGGTTTTTTCAGGGAGCCCTAACTTCCAGCTCTTATATATATTTGGTGCAAGATTACAGTTGTTGGAAAGATGATTTAGAGGAGAATTACCTGGAATTAGTCTATTTTGGATAACTATTATAAGTGATATAATTTTCTTCTTGAATTAAACAAAAAAGGTACATGTAAGTTTAACTGACAATTTTGTATGATATGTATATTTCTAACCAGATGACTGATTTCAGTTTTTCGCAGGATTAGATGTATAATCAGATCAATTCAATAACAATATCAGATGTTAGATTCATGGAATAATGACATAGATTACAGAAGTTGGATGATGTAATAAAGAGCTATAGAGAAAGTAGTGAAGGTGGACAAAAAACTCAAGAATAGTGGTACAAAAGTATTAGTCAACAACTACAAGATTTGAATAAATTACAGGTACTACAAAAGTAAGAGCTCTCACATAGGATATGAAGCTAGCAGGTTAAATATGTCATGGATGGACATAAAAAGAAAAGTTTGAAAGAGATCCACTCCCAATATCATAGTTCAAAGCAGAAAGTAGGATGCCAATGCAGAGAATTAGGAATGTTGTCTCACTTGAAAAGTGTCATTGAGTGAAAATGGACTTCCATTTGGAATGGTATTAAGTGTGAAAGGTATTGCTCCATAGGGAAATGTTAATGAAGTAACCTAATGGACAAATAGGAGTAACAATATTTGATTCAAGATTGTTTTGGTAGTAGGGTGATCAAATGTTTTGATCTACTTCATTACAGGGTGTTAGAATGTCTCATAAAGGTAAAGTTGGGCATGACTACCCAAAAGGGAGATGTTGCAATTTGAGTACACTGGTTGGATTATAGAATGGCCAAGGGGAACTTGGATGGAAATTATTTAGACCAGGGAGTAATATTACATATGAGCAGAATGGGAGCACACAAGGCAACAAGGATCTGAAGGAGTTCAAGGGAAACCATCTACAACATAAATAGATAAATAAATAAGTGAATTAAAAAAAAAATGGACTAGAGTGCATGAGGCATGCAATCAAGTTAAAATGCATATGCATTAGTAGGCATGTTTATAGTGAGTGCTTGGTTCATATGGATGTGTAATTGGGCATATGAACATGCTTGGATATGCATATAACATGCTTGTGAACTTAGAATAGTTTATTATTATATTATGGAAATTGAGTATGACTAATGCTGGATTATGTATTCAGGAAAAATGATATAACATGGTTAAAGATGTGGATGTTGTTGTTGATGTTGCTTATGATTTACATCTATATGAAGACCCATGACGATGGCAGGAATGGTGATCAAAATGATGAAGGAGGAAGTCTGTGAGCTTCTACAAATATCAGTTGATCAAATAGAAACAAGTAGGTTGATAAAAACCATGTAGGTATGCATTTAGTTTCTTTTGATGCATACATGTTGAAGGGGTTTGTGATAAGAATTCCCTCAGTTGATTTTCAATATTTAAATTGATATGTAATGGCCAAAGACCTAGAGTATGTAAATGTTGTTGATACTAGAATGCATTTAGATAAAATGTTAGTTGCATATTATGTTATGATTGGTTATGGGATCATAACCGACTTAATTTAGGAGAGATACTCCTTCTATAACAATGAAAATCCATAGACCTAGTCACGTGTGAGACCATAATATGGTTGGATATGGAAGGGATATAGCGCTATGTGAGTGCTCAATGGTATCTACTATATATATGATGTTTAGACTGCAACCTATTTGCTGACACTGAAGATCACTTAAGAATTATATTCTTAGTGTTGTGTTTGGGTTGAAAAGGAAGGTATCCACATAGTCAAGCAAGTAGTAGGAAGTTTGTGGATGATGTGTTGAGGCGTTGGCTGGGCCTTCCAACTCACCTTGGTGAATGCATGACATAGTTATGTGTTATTATGTAGTCAATGCATGGATTCATTGTGTAGTTGTGGCCATGTGTATGGGAACATCGATTATTACTTTATTTAGTAATTAATTTTTGCATTATGAAAATCCTGTGGTGCTGAAAATGCATAATGATGGATAGATGCATTATATTTAATATGAATACTAGTTGAAGGTGATTGGATTTTTGTTACAATTCCAAGATCATTTTTTGGAGCTATTAAAAATGTTACAAGTGGTATTACATAAATTATGGAATGCATTTTGGTGAATGCATGTATATATTATATAACATAGAAATGATTATGCTAACAATTGAAATGAAGTGAGTATTTCTAACTCATGAAGTTGAAAACACTTCAGGAACTATTAAATATTACAACAAGAAAGTTGCAGATTAAAGTAGCTACATAACGATAAATTACAGAAAATCTATGTTGGGGGGACAGAGTAATAAAAGTATTTCTGGATAGAAGAAAGAAAATATTTGTTGATAATACATGTCTATGTCACGATGATTTTGTTCCAATTGATAGTTGGATTAATAGAAGTGATTGAATTGTAGTTGTAAACAATTTTGAGATCACTTTGTGAGTTTGTTTTTGAATTGTTACCATGAATATATATATATCTTGTACATGAGATACTAACAATTTGTTTGGCTAAGGAATGTTGAAATTGTAGGAAGAAAGGGTCTTGGATATGGAAGTTGTAAGTGCATAAAGAATACCAATGCCTATTGCTACGAAAGACAAATTATTATGAGCAGAAGCTCATGTCAGGGAGTTTTATTTTCCTATATAAAATCAATTTCAGAAATTAATAATTACAAATTTCTATGCTATTCTTACAATTTGTTTGATCGAATGAAAGGTTGAGAAAATTACAGGTAGAATGGTCTTGGATATGGAAGGTATGTAAGCCCATAAGGAAGACTGATATCTATAGCTGCAGAGCCAAGCATTATGAGTAGAAAGATCATAATCTACCCAATTCCCTGGATTGATGATTTTCTTGATCGACTCAAGCAAGCAAAAATTTTTTATCAAGATTTATCTGAAGTCAAGCTACCACCAGGTGCCAATTGAGAAAAATGACATGTGGAAGATAGCCTTGTAGTCTAAAGAATGCCTCTCTAAGTGGTTGTTCATGCCTTTCATCTTTACTAATGCCCTGACCACATTAATGTGGATGATGGATAATATATTGCAACCATTAACAAACTCCTTTGTGGTTGTGTATTTGGATGACATCCTCATCTTCAACAAAACTTGGGAGGAACATTTGGAGCATATTCAACATGTATTGGGAACCCTATGATAGCACAAGTTATATGCCAATTTGGAGAAGTGTTCCTTCGGCATGCAATGAATCCAATAATTGGGATACATCATGGAGGACGATGTTGTACATGTGGATCTATCCAATATCCAACTGATCCAAGATTGGTCAGCCTCGAAGAGAATGACCAAGCTCCACAGCTTCTTGGCCCTTGCTAACTTTTATTGGCAGTTTGTGTTGGGGTTTTCTCATATCTTTTGGGACCTAATCTAGGTGACCAAGGGTGGTGCGAAGGAAAATTTTGTGTTGTCCACACCCCAATAGAAAGAATTCGAGGATTTAAAATTCTTCCTCTACTCGACACCATTCCTCATTTTTCTAGACCTGCAACAACCATTTTATATTGAGACAGATGCTTCAGATTATGCTATCAATGTATTCCTCATTAAATAGTGGCATATGATACCCTATATCTTGGAAACTCTATATGAGGTTGTTCGTAGATACCCCACCTACAACAAATATATGTACTCCATTGTGCGGGCATGCCAACAGTAGAAGCATTACATTCTAGGGAAGGAAACGATCATCCACACCGATCACAGGCCTCTACAATTCATGTATACACAAATAAAGTTATAGAATGACCACCATCAGAAGTGGCCCACATACTAGAATGACCACCATCAGAAGTGGCCCACATACATGCAACAATTCCGCTTGAATATCAAGTACAAGAAGGGTAGCACCAACCATGTCGCAGATTGCCTCAGTTGTCCCCCGATAGCAGTGCTAACCACATTTATTAACTCCCGTGGACATGAGACATCTTAATGGCCACAATTAAACAATAATGACTCTAACTTTTCTACTTCCTATCAGACATTGAGCAATGGAAAAATAGTTCCTTACTTTCAACTCTAGGATAGATTTTTATGTCATTTGAGCCATCTATGTGATCCTTCAAGGAAGCGTTCCAAGTTGATATGGGATGCTCATTATAGTCGAGTAGAGAGATATTTTCATGTAGAAAATATAGTGGTAGTACTACAAAAGAATTTTTATTATTCGAAGCTTCGACAAGAGGTTCGCAAGTACATCAAATTCTACACTGCTTGGGCCATTGCCAAGCTTGAAATCAAGAAACATGGGATATACACCCCTCTTCCTACTTTGGATAGGCCTTGGGATTCCATATCCATGGACTACATGTCTGATCTACCTTCAACCAAGCATGGGAATTACTGTGTCTACGTGGTCGTCGATTAATTCTCTAAGATGACAATTTTGGCACCTTGCAAGAAGAGCATCACAGCCAAGGTCACCACCAAGATCTTCTTCACACATGTTTGGGTTCATTTTGGGCTCCCACAAAATATTATATTCGATTGAGATAGTAGGTTCCTAAGAAAATATTCGTCCATCCTATGTTTGGTGATGGACACCAAGCTAACCAAATCAACTTTCTTCCACCCATGGACTGATGGATAAACAGAGGTAGGCAACATGATGATTGTTCATATCTGGAGGATGTACAATTCCAAACATCCATGAAAATGGGATGAAAACCTTCCTTATGTTCAACATAGCTACAACATAGCCCTCCACATCTCTATTGGCCACAACCCTTCAGGTGTGTTTAGGGTTCCAACCATTTGCCCGCATTGACATAGCTCTACCTATTACAGTCGCACAGGAAGAGTCCTCCCATGCCTAGACCAAGTTTGATCGGGAAGCCAAATTGTTTGAGAACATATAGAACATCCAACAAAAATTTCATGATATTGTTCAGAAAATCAATTCCATGTAGAAGCAATACCATAATCAACATCGGGTACCACACAAATTTCAGGTGGGAGATAATATCTGGTTGCATTTGTAGAAAGAGAACCTCAAATAAAACCAACGGAAGTTGCAACCACTTTGATACAGGACTTACAACATCACCAAGGATATGGGTGAGAATGATTTTTAATTAAGTATTCCTCCTTTCCTTGGCTTGCACTCGGTATTTAATGTGGAACTACTCCAACCATATTTTTTACCTCTCTTGGACACTTCATATGTGACCGAATAGTTGTCCCCTACATAAATCCTGTCTCTTAATCCTTCATTAATAAAAAAAATGACTATTGATTGTATCATGTACACCAATACAAAGGACACCCACTAGCAGACTATCAAACTCCATCAGGTCGTCAAAGCAGGGTAGTTTCTTCATCAGGGCAAGTAGCTCACTAGGGGTCAGATTCAACAAAAGTTTCCTCATATGATGCAAGAAATTGACGCAATCGATACCATTTATTCCTAACAGGGGATTAATTATCCAAGTGGATATTGGTGGCCACCCACCTATTCAACTGAATAAAATACATGTTTCCATTTTGGCATTTTTTCTACGGTTTTTCGGGTCCTAAACTTCTAGGGCTCTTTTGAGTCCCTAAGAAATGTTTTTTGGGAGAGACACTAGAAAACTATAGGCTTTAGCTAGTGTGTGATGAAAAAATGTGTATTCATCATATATTTGTTTTCAATGAGCTATTGTGCACCTAAAGTGGATATCATATGCAAAAGTTATGACCCCAGGAAGTTGATGTAGCAATTTACCCCATCGGGGCCCACATGACTTTTGGTGCTTCATCTCCTAGGGTTAGGATTTTTTATGTTTATTGTTTTCTAATTTATGATTTATGTTAAAAATTCTTTTAGAGCCTCATTTTAATCAACTTCTTGTGAATGAGCATAGCTGACACATCTCTTCTCAAAGATAAGCTACCACCATTCTAGCTAGCTTGTGTGTTTTTGAATTTTGCAGTCTTTTGTATTTCAGAAAGTCATTAATAGAATCTAAGATTTACTATATTACTATGTTCCTTTCCATATATTTGTGTATTTATTTGTTATATCTCTGTTATATTTTTCCTTCATATCATCCCTCAAAAATAATCTGGATCAAGCTCCAAATCCTAAAGTAAAGTAAATCCCTCTATTTTGCAACCATATCAAGAATTGTCAAATTCATAGAAGACTTTAGATCAAGAAATTTTGTTCCTTTTATTGAATATTATTTATAATGGAAGAAAAAGATACAATTCTCTCCAGTATTTGTATTCCAAATCTAATCCTAATAAAAAAAATCAATAAAATTCAAGATGAATTCTATGTAATGGTAGATTATCAAACCCAAATGTAGATTAGATCGCTCACTTTGATGAGATGGAGGAAAAATAAAATATTTTCATTGAGTTTATCTTTTCCAATTTAAGAGAGAAAAATATATCATTATTGGTTTAGATAAAAATATACAAGAGACTCTCAGTTGTATCCCCATTACTACATCTTAGATTAGTTCCAATATCTCATAGGAGTCTATTTTAGCTAATGACTATGCTTCCTCCATTGTTGAGGAAACTTCTCATGATGAGAGTGATGATTATGAGAATTCCTCCATTGTTGATGATGCTTCTCATGATGAGAGAGATGATGATGAGAAGTTTGTTTCATTCATTGATGAGAATCTTGTATCCTTCACTACTTATGAGGAATTTGTTTCTTCTATTGTTGATCATGAGGATTCCTCTTCCTCCTTGTGTGATGTTGTGAATGGTAGTGTTGTGAATCCTTCAAACTTGACTTTTGCTGCTACAAACTCTTCCTCTACCACTTTAGATGATGTTACATACAAATACATTATCTATTCTACTACAAATCCAAAAGCAATATCACTTTGGACATGTCAAATTCAACATGCATTAATTGTGACTCTAGAGTATCTACCAA
>CBVK0103285981.1:0-10433 GCA_900067695.1 Picea abies
CATTCTAAATGCCTTTCCTCTCATTGAAAATGGTTTAGCTTGGAAACTCGATAATGGTAAACGCTTCAGATTAGGGATATACCCCTGGCTAGGAAGTTAAGGTAAACACATACTTTCTGAGCAGCTAATATAACACTTACACTCCTTGGGTTTTACTCATTTAAACTCACTAGTAGACCCCAATCACTCCACCTTATGGTCATAGGGATGGATGGATCCAAATAGATTGGGCTTCAATGAATATGAAAAATTTGAACTAGGAAGTTATATTTATAGTCTAAAGTCCTCTCAGATTAGACTCACGGACAATGAAGATGAATTAATTTGGGATCTATTCCCCAAAACTGGGTTATCTAACATATAACTCAGATTTAGGCCTCCAAGAGCCTTTTTGGTGGTGGAGGAAACTGTGGAAAGTTAAAATTCCAAAAAAAACTAGACTGTTTGTGTGGAATGTACTACAAAACAAGGTCCCGA
The DNA here is from genome assembly GCA_900067695.1 of Picea abies. Lineage (NCBI taxonomy): Eukaryota > Viridiplantae > Streptophyta > Pinopsida > Pinales > Pinaceae > Picea > Picea abies. The sequence continues at coordinate 478 of CBVK0103285981.1, forward strand.
CTTGGGATAACCTCTAGAAGAGAAACTTTTCTAGCCCCGGTTGGTGTTATCTTTGCAAATCCAAAGGAGAAAATAACTTACACCTCTTTATAAAGTGTATATTCATCAACAAAGTTTGAAAGGAAAGTTCTATATTGTTTAATATGCACTATGTTTGGGAAGGAAGGGATTTGGATCACTCCTGGTATACTTGGTGGAAAACAAGAGACTTCAAACTTTTAAGATTCCTTCCTTTATTGGTCATTTGGGGCGTTAGGCTCGCTTAGAATTCCTTTATTTTCAAAGGAACCCCTCCTTCTCCTAAGCTCACAAAAGCTTGAAGTGTCTCCCTTCTTCCATCCTTCCTCTCTCAGAGCNTGATCTAAAGCTTGAAGTGTCTCCCTTCTTCCATCCTTCCTCTCTCAGAGTCCTAGACATTCCACTAGGAAGCCTCAAGAGGTCGTGATTGACAGATCCTCCCCTTGGGGTTTCTTCGATGGAGCTTCCCAACAAAACATCTGTGGAGGAGGATGACTCCTCTATCTTTCATCTTCACACTACTTTATTACGACCTTCAGTTTCGGGAAAGGAACAAACAACTTTGCATAACTTTTGAGCCTCAAACTACTCATTATTTTCTCCATTGAAAAAGGTTGCCTGTATTTAAAAGTTTATAGAGACTCTTTAGACGTCATAAATTGGATAAAAGGAACACAAAGATGTTTAAACACAAGACTTGTTTCCTTGGTGGAAGACATTACTGGAAGCTATCCCATTTTATTGGATGTCCCTCTCTTGGATCCCTAAAGGAATCCTGTAAGCAGCTAGAAACTTGTCCTCTAAATTCCTTTGGAGTGGAAAAAGGGAGGCTCATGTAATTGCTTGGGTACGTTGGAAAAAAATTTTCGTCCCAAAGGCAATGGGAGGTTGGGGACTGAAAAATATTTTCCTTTTTTCCAAAGCACTGACGGCAAAGGGAGGGTGGCATATTTTAAAAACCTCTAGTCTCTAGACTAAGGTCATCTTCCAAAATCATATAGCACTAGTTCCTATAGAGGTATGGATAAGAAGTCAAACAAAATCCACAAAGGGGGCCTCAGTGATCTGGAAATCCATACTAAACATGTTCCCTCTCATTGAAAATGGTTTGGCATGGAAACTTGGTATTGGAAACTGTTTCAGATTAGTGAAAGATCCTTGGCCAGGTAGTGAAGGAAATCACTTACTCACCGAGTAGTTAATTCATCATTTACACTCCCATGGATTTATATACCTAAGCTCACTAGAAGACCCCAACCGCTCCACTTTATGGTCACAGGGATGGAAGGATCCAACTAGGATGGGCCTTAGTGAAGATGAAAAATGGGAGTTGGAAAGATATATATACTGCCTAAAATTCTCACAGATTAGACTCAAAAGTTGGGTCATTGAGTGAGTGGGGACATGAGAAATATACATCTCTTATTCTTGTTGGTAGTTGTTTTTGATGATATGGCAGGTAGGTGTGATCATACGATAGGTTGGTTGAGTATCAAGGTTTTTTCTTTCAAGGATTGACCTTGAATAAATATGTTTCTCACCATAATTCTGCCATCATCCGAGTTTTATCAACACTTGACCAATTGTAAGTTTGCTTGCTTTAAAGTAAAAGATTCAGACAATGAGGATGAATTGATCTGGGATCCATCCCCCTCTGGGGTCTACTCCACAAAACTGGGTTGTCTTAAGTATAACACAACTCTATGCCCTTGAGAGCCTGTTTGGTGGTGGAGGAACCTGTGGAAGGTTAAAAGTCAGGAAAAAACTAGACTTTTTATATGGAATGTTGTAGAAAACAATGTTCTGACTTGGGAAAATATTTAGAAGAGGAATTTTGTTGGGCCCTTGGTCCTCTCTCTGCAAATCCGAAGGAGAAACAACATTACACCTCTTTCTAAATTGTAGTTTCATCAACTTATTCTGGAAGGAAATTTATAGACTGTTAAATCTGTTATGTGTCTGTGAAGGAAGGGATTTGGATCACTCCTAGCATACTTGGTGGAAAAAAAGAGACTAAAACCTATTCAAAACCCTTACTCTTTTTGTCATTTGGGGCATTTGGCTCGCTCAGAATTCCTTTATCTTCAAAGGAAATGCACCTTCCACTGAGCACACTACAACAAGAAGTGTCGCACTTCTACCCTCTTTCCTCTCTCATAGCACTAGATCTTCCTCTAGGCTGCCTCAAGAGGTCGTGATTGACACTTCCTCCCCCTTGGGGTTATTTGACAGAGATTCCCAACAAAATCTCTGTGGAGGAGGACTCCTCTACCTTTCTTCTTCACACTTTTTTCTTATGACTTTCGGTTTTGGGCCAGGAACAAACAACTATGCAGAACTTTTGAGCCTCAAACTACTCATTTCCTTTACCATTGAAAAATGATGTTTGTCTTTAAAAGTTTATCGAGACTCTTTAAATGTCATAAACTGGATAAAAGGCACACAAAGATGTTTAAACACAAGACTTGTTTCCTTGGTGGAAGACATTACTTGTTTGTAGACCACTTTTTACACCTTTTTTTGTCAACATGTCTAGAGGGAGAACAATAAAGAAGCGGACTAACGGTATAAAGAGGGGCTTAATTTGCTTATGGGGCAATGGAAAATAATTGAATATCACAATGAAGGAAATGAATATTTTCAAAGACCCTTTTTGGACTAAACATTATCAGCAACAAAGTTTTGTATATTTTGTCATGCATAATATATGAAAATAGTACTATGAGGATCAATTGAAGCTCATACAACAATACGGGTTACGAAAAATACAAAGAAACAAATTTTTTTGAGGAAGTAACAATTTGCATAAGCATTCATGAAATGCAAAGGATAGCCTTCATCTACAGACTTCAATGTAATAGAATACACCAAGAGGTGTATATACAAAATGTAATTTTGTTCTTTGAAGAAATAAAATTACGCTTTTTTTCCAAGGAAAAAAAAGAGACTCAAACATTAGGTTTTAATGGATAAAAACTATAATACACTACACTTAGTAATATGATATGAAATGTTATGTTTGTACCATAAAATAATCAAATATTGTATTAAGTACACTAAACTATTAGGTCATTTAATTACGCTGATAGGTATGAATTATTAGGTCATATTTTTGGGGTGGAGGACAAAGTGTAAGTCTTCTACATTCATTCCCAAATTGCTAAATGGGCAATCTGAATGAATTATATGGGTGTTGTCTAAATAGGTAATATTTTTTTTTTTAAATTATCCTTATTATTGTGCGCAAAATGTTCGGTAACTATTTATGTTCCATAATTGTTTCGATTGAATATGTGGAAAAATTTCATTAGGATGTGCACAACGGTTACAGGGGTGGTGAGCAACAATTACATTAGATGATGATAACAAAATTATAACAATTTCTTAACAAGAGAGTATTTATAGTAAATTGTTGATGTTTTGTAGCAGCGAGAGGTATTCCCTCCTGGACAACTTTTCTTAGAGAGGAAGATTATGAGAAGTCAAAGGAAGACCATTGAACAATTAAAGAACAACCTAGAAGAGAATTTGTCCCATAGGAAAATAATAAAGTGGAAATGAATTTCCGAGAAGATAAGTCGTCCTAGAGGAAAATAATAAAGTGGAAATAGAATTTCTAGGAAGAGAAGTTGGCCTCAACTAAGTGAATGAACTAGTATAAATAAAGGTGATGCCTTTATCATTTGAACACACTACACTCATCATCTCAGCAAGGAAAAGGAAGCACAAGTCTGAGGAAACCCTAGGAGACACTGAAATTGGGGTTATTGGTGGTTTCTCTTGTGAACTACCTCTAGAAGAGTTGCACTAAGGTTGTGAGGTGACTCAATTGTCTACCCTTACTAGGGTTTGACCAGAAGAAGAGATAAGTACTTGTTATCAGGGTTTCTTCATTGTTGGTTTTCCTCTTATGAATAGAGCTTGTTCATGGTTATATCGTATTCTCAGAGAAAATATCTCTAAGAAAAGTTGGTTGGTTTTTTTCCCGAGTTTGGGGTTTTCCTAGGATAATATTTGTTTCTTCTAATGCTTGTCTATATTCTTCTATATCCTTCTTATATTTTCATTATATGGTTGTTGAATGTTAAAAGAAGATCAAAATACTCTAGTAAATCTATTGCTACTAAAAACCTAAGAAAATCTAACATGGTATCAGAGCTTGAGCGTTGAAGCGATATTTGACCTAGCGCAAGACACTAGCAAGAACAAAGATTTCCAATCATTGAGGTTTTCTATTGCCAGCGTTGAGGATAAGATTTCACTAGGAAACTCGCCTACCCCTATCTTTTATTTTTTAAGAAGGCTCAAATTTTGGGATTTTTCAAGCCTAGGGCTTCTACAAGAAAAAATGATTACCAGTATGAGAGTTGAACATAGGCTAGATGGAGCAGATAATTTCATATCATGGAAGAATAAAATACTTATCATTCTAGAGGAGACTGAGATCTTGTATCATGTCAAGAAAGTTCTCCCAAAACCAGAAGAAGAAGAGGCCAAGGCAAGACATAAGAAAAATGAGATCAAGGCCAAGAGGATCTTGACAGATTCAATCAAGGATCACATGATTCCTAATGTATCAGGATTGAAGACACCAAAAGAGATGTTTTATGCCTTAACAAGACTATATCAAAGAAATAATATGAGCATTAAGCTAACCCTAAGGCATCAAATCAGAAATGCAATGATGAACAATTCAGATTCAGTTGCCACCTACTTCATGAGTATTTCTTAGATCAAGGATCAAATATCAACTATTGGAGATTCAATGGAGGATGTAGAGCTTGTGACTACAACTCTAAATGGTTTTCCTTCTTCTTGGGATGCATTTGTCCAGGGAATTTGTGCAAGAAGGAAATTTCCTAAATTTTACAAGCTATGTGGTCTTAGAACCACATAGCTATGAGAAGTGGTTCTGAGACTAGAAGGGAAGTCAACATTGACTTCCAAGTGGATATAAAAGATCAAGCATGCTATATATGGCATCATAGAGAAGTAAAAATCTATATGTTTGGCTAGAGGATTCTCCCAGAAAGAGGGATAATATTATCAAGAGACTTTGCTCCAATAGCCAAGTACAATTCTATTAGATATATTATTTCTATTGCTTCTATTATGGGTTGGAAGTTACACTAGAAAGATGTAAAGACTTCTTTATTTAATGGTTTAATTGAAGAAGAAGTGTACATAGAGAATCCACAAGGTTTTTTGATCCATGGGAAGGAGTCCCATGTTTGTAAATTGAAGAAATTTTTTTACAGACTTAAGAAAACATCCAGGGCATGGTATGCCTGAATAGACAGTTATTTGATGAGCTTGTGGTTTATGAAGAGTGATGCAGATCCCAACCTTTAATACAAGGTTGAATATGGTTACCCCTTGATATTTTTACTATATGTGGATGACTTGTTTCTTACAGGGGATGAGAAGCTCATAGATGGGTGAAAGAGGGAGATCACCTTAGAGATCGAAATGACAGATCTAGGTTTGATGCACTATTTATTGGGATTAGAGGTGTGGTAGAGACAGGATGAGATATTCCTTAGCCAAGGAAAGTATATAGCTCAGATCCTGAAGAGATTCAAGATGATGGACTGCAAGTCCATGACCACACTTATGATTATGAATCTAAAGTTCTTGAGTGATACTTCTTCAGATTTGGTTGATCCCATGATCTATAGATAGTTGATCAAATCCTTGATGTACCTGGTTAACACCAGGTTGGATATATGATTTACAGTGAAAAATTGAGTCAATACATGGTTGAGACTAAACATGTACATTTGGTAGCAACAAATTATGTATTGAGGTACCTTCATGGTACAATTTCATATGGACTTAGATATGTCTCAGACGATGAAGTAAAGCTGCAAGGTTATACAGACTCTGAATGGGTGGGGAGTGCACTAGATAGGAAACACACATCAATATGTCTCTTTAGTTTGGGATTAGGGATGATCTCATGGTTGAGAAGAAAATAGTCATCAGTGGCACTAAATATAGAAGAGGAAAAATATATAGAAACTAGTGTTGCAAGCCGTGAAGTAGTGTGGCTTTGGAATTTTCTTGTAGGGTTATTTGATCTAGAGTTGGAGCCAACTTTGACATATTGTGATAACCAAAGTTGTGTGAAGCTTTAATAGAATCCATTATTTCACAACAAGTCAAAGCATATAGATATCAAATACCATTTCATCCGAGACATGGTGCAAAAAGGGACAATAGAACTCCAGTACATATCCACAAATGAGAATATAGAAAACATTCTGACCAAGCCTCTCTATAGACCGAAGTATGAGTACTTCAAAGACAAGCTTGGTGTGATGCAGAATGTCCACCCTCGTTGAGAGTGATTTTTTATTATTTTCCCACAATCGGTAGATACTCTCCCTTTGGCCAAGGGATTCCCATGTCATTCATGTGAATTGATTGATGGAGTAATGAGTATCCTGGTACAAGTCTTTCCTAAGCCATGTGAAGTGGTTAGTTTTTATTGGGACTTGTAGCATGGTTTTTCCTATGCCATGTGAGGTAGCTAGGTGTGATTGGGACCATGGTGTAGCCTTGCCCAAGCCATGTGAAGTGGCTAGGTGTGAATGAGGCCCTGGTGGTAGTATTTCCCATACCATTTGAAGTGGATGGGTGTGATTGGGACTACTAGGAGAGGAGAAAAATCATATATACTTGCAGCGTAGTCTTGATACTATGGTGGTAGTCCTTCCAATGCCATGTGAAGTGGATGGGTGTTATTGGGACTGCTAGAGGATAACATCATGGAAGAATACCTCCCTCTCTAAGAGGGAGTGTCGATGTTTTGTAGCAGCGAGAGGTATTCCCTCCTAGACAACTTTTCTTAGAGAGGAAGATTCCAAGAAGTCAAAGGAAGACCATTAAACAGTTGAAGAACACCCCGGAACCTCCTAGACAACTTTTCTTAGAGAGGAAGATTCCAAGAAGTCAAAGGAAGACCATTGAATATTTGAAGAACACCCCAGAAGAGAATTCATCCCACATGAAAATAATAAAGTGGAAATAGAATTTCCATTAAGAGAAGTTGGCCCATAGGAAAATAATAAAGTGGAAATAGAATTTCTAGGAAGAGAAATTGTCCCTAGCTAAGTGACTAAACTAGTATAAATAAAGGTGACGCCTTGCTCATTTGAACATGCACTACACTCATCATCTGAGCAAGGAAAATGAGGTGAAAGTATGAGGTAACCCTAGGAGATGCTACAACTAGGGTTCTTGGTGGTTTATGTTGTGCAATACCTCCAAAAGAGTTGTGCTAGGGTTGTGAGGTGACTCTGTTGTCTACCCTCGCTAGGGTTTGAAAACAAGAAGAGATAAGTACTTTTTATGGGTTTTTTTCATTGTTTGTTTTTCTCTTGTGAATAGAGATTGTTCATGGTTATATTGTATTATCAAAAATATTCTCTCTAAGAAATGTTGGTTGGGTTTTTCCCTGAGTTTGGGTTTTTCCCATGATAAATATTTGTGTCTTCTTGTTCTTGTCTATCTGATTCTATATCCTTCTTATACTTTCAGTATATGGTTTTTGAATGTTAAAAGAAGATCAAAATTCTCTTGTAAATATATTTCTACTGAAAATATAAGAAAATATAAAATAAATCAGTGCAAATCTTCATGCTTATGCAAGATGATTCATTTCTCGTGAAATTTTCAAGAAGCATCGATGACGTCTCAAGGGAGATATATGAGAACATTATTATTAATATCCAAAATTATGTGAAATACAACAACACAGAAGAGAAATTCAATAATGATATAGATTGGGTTAAGTCTCATCTAGACAGTAAGAGAGGCATAGTAGATGTGCATTACAAATTGTAGGCAATAAATTCTCCCAGGTTTCTTGTTTACGCGATAGACCATGGATTTGGAAGCTTGTTGAGAGTGCATGAAGAATTCATGAATTTATGGAATTTATTTGGTGAAAATTTTCTCTTGAATGGAATCAGAAGAAGAGGTATCTTTGTCTCCACTCAACTCCCTCACCATCACATGGAGACATTGAAATTAATCCTCATGATCATCCCCGACTAAAAATGCCTCTTTTTGTCTCATATTAGTATGACTATATTTTTCATTAGTCTATTTGAATTTGATTTGTATTAATTTGATTTGAATTTGTGGGTTTTTCTTTGGTACATGGGTGATAGGATCATTGTGTTTTTGTTTATGCTACATGGGTGCTATGTTAATGCACTGCTAACTACAACAGATTATTTCAATTTCAGGTTGTTTATGTTACATTTCTCAATGCTTGTGTTTCATTGTGACTTACATCTTCAATATATTATGTTTAATTGCATCATTCCTAAATGGTTATATCACATTATGATTTTCATTTAGGTTTATGTGTGAGTTTCATGTTTATGAATTGTGTCCTCATATTGGAATATTGGTGCCAAATCAAACAATGAAATTTCACATAATGCAATGAATATGTATATTGAAATGCAACACAACCATTGAGGAATGTATAATTTGACATTATTCAACCAAGATGAACGTTGCAATGGGATATTACCATAGTAAACCATGGTTAAACAAAATCACCATGGACAACCATATTCAACCATTAATCATTATAATCAACATGGTTTTCCACAGTCAACCATTATTCACCATAATCAACATGGTCAACCATATTTAACTCTTTGATGGTTATGAATGGTTGACTATGGATGAACTTTAATTTGGCACTCATAAAAGACACAATTCATAAACATCACACTTAAACATAACCTTAAAGGAATGTCACAAAGTGAAATAACCTTAATGAATGTCGCATATGATGTAACATTTTGAAGGATAAATTATGTCAAATAACTTCATTCCTTAACGGTTTCATCTCATTGCAAAGTACATCCTCAATGTATTGTGTTGAATTGCATCATTCCTAAATGACTATGTCACAATGTGATGTTCATTTAAGGTTATGACACATTGCGAAATTTGATTGAGGAATGTACAAATTCAACATTATTCAACCAAGATGAACAAAACAATGAGATATTACCATAGTAAACGAAGGTTAAAGATAACCAACATGGTCATCCATAGTCAACCATTAATCACCATAATCAACATGGCCTTCCGTAGTTAACCATTACTCACCATATTCATCATGGTGAATTATAGTCAACTAAGTGTGATTCTTATGAATCGTTGACTATCGATAAACTTTAACTTGGCATCCATACTCCAATATAAGGAACAAAATTCATAAACATGACACTCAAACATAACCTTAAAGGAATTTCAAACCGTAGTTAACCATTACTCACCATATTCATCATGGTGAATTATAGTCAACTAAGTGTGATTCTTATGAATCGTTGACTATCGATAAACTTTAACTTGGCATCCATACTCCAATATAAGGAACAAAATTCATAAACATGACACTCAAACATAACCTTAAAGGAATTTCAAAAGGTGACATAACCCTAAATCAACGTCGCAATGTGACATAACATTTTCAAGGCTAACTTAGGTCAAATACTACACTCCTCAATGGTTGTGTTGCATTGCAACTTACATCTTCAATGTATTATGTTGAATTGCATTGTTCATGAATAGTAACGCTACATTGTGATGTTCATTTAGGGATATGTCATCTTGCGACATTCCTTTAGTGTTATGTTTTGATGCGATGTTCATGAATTGCATCCCTCCTGTTGCAATATGGGTGCCATATTAAGGGTCATACATAGTCAATCATTCTCAAACATAGTGAGAATGCTTATAAACTCAATCATGTTAAACCATAATTAACATGCTCATCAACTCAATCATGTTCAACCATAGTTAACATGTTCATGCTCGTTCTCATAAGGGTTCTGTTATCACTCCAGGAAACTCTCTTAGGCTGTAAGTCAGAGATGCATGGTAACTTAATCTTTTTGGAAACTATT
>CBVK0103286019.1:0-15437 GCA_900067695.1 Picea abies
AGAAGACCCTCAGTCTACTTCATGTCAGAAATATCAATTGACTGGAAGTCTCATCTCTTGGTGGAGTACTCCAAAAAAAAAATTGCATGTGAGTTTATGGATGGACAGTTACAGGATGATAGGTACATGATTATAGATGAAATCATATATTATAAGGGAAGGATCTATCTGGTTCTTTAATCCTTGTTCAAGAAAATGGTGGTTCAAGCATTTCATGACTCATCATTAGCATGGCATCAAGGATTTCTTAAATAATATAGAAAGATAAGATAAAGGTTTGCTTGGAAGGGTCTCAAGGGAGATGTCATGCATCACATCAAGGAATGTACCACTTTCCAACAGAACAAAGATGAGCACACTCACACATCAAGGAATGTACCACTTTCCAACAGAACAAAGATGAGCACACTCACCCAACAGGTCCATTACAACCTATCCCCATTCCAGAGCATAAGTGGGAGAGTGTGTATATGGATTTCATTACAACACTCCCCAAGGCACAGGGGAAGGATCACATATTTGTGGTAGTAGATCGACTGACCAAATTTGCTCACTTTTTCGCCATCTCCATGGACTTTAGCGATCTCAGGTGGAAGATTTATTTTTCAGGGAAGTTTTTAGGTTGCATGGATTACCAAAAACAATTGTGAATGACAGGGATAGTAGATTTATATGCATCTTTTGGTAGGAGATGTTTCGACTAGTGGGTACAAAGTTAACTCCCAACACTAGCTACCATCCACATATAGATGGATAAACTGAAATAGTAAACGAGTGGGTGGAAGGATACCTCTGAAACTATGTGACACAACAACAAAAAGCATGGGTCAAACGGTTATATCTAGGTGAATACTGCTACAACACCACTTACCACATGTCTATGGGTATGTCTCCTTTCAAATATTTATACAGTTATGATCCCCTAACTTTTGTTGAGATTGTGTTTGGAGATATCCAAGATCCTATGGCTAAGGAGTGGATACAGGAAATCCAAGACATTCTCAAAGCACTTAAGGATAATTTGCAAAGGGCTCAAAACCAACAAAAGTTATATGCAGACAGACAGAGTGGAGCGCACTTTTGAGATAGGGGATTTGGTCTGTTTGAGGCTACAACCATACAGACATGCATCCACCAAGAAAACTGGCATGAAGAAGCTCAAACCTCGCTTTTATGGACCTTACAAGGTGAAAAGGAAGGTTGGGGAAGTTGCATATGAATTAGAGCTACCGTAAGGAATAAAAATCCATAATGTTTTCCATGTATCATGCCTAAAGAGGGCATTGGGGCAACATGTTGTAGCTACTAAAGAGATACCTCTAGTTTATGAAGAAGGGCACTTGATTTTGATTCGAAAGGAGATTTTGGAGGTGAGGGAGAAACAAATAAGGAATAGGGAAATCAAGGAATACTTAATCAAATGGAAAAAATTGCTTATAGAAGATGCCACTTGGGAGAGTGAACAAGGGCTACAACATAAAGATTCATAAATGCTTGTGGGAAATAAATTTCCAGCAGGGAATACTGTAATGTTCCCCTCTTCTTGAAAAGAACATTAGAATACTTAGTAGTCTAGTCACCCCTCTAGACTATAGTCTCATGGGTAAAAGGGGTCTAGGAGGTGCAAAAGGGATCGCTAAGGAGCTAAATGTTATATTATTAAAGTGACTTTGCTAAAAGAAGAAAATGGTTATTTGACTTAGAGGAGGAAGTAAAGTAATAACCTTAGGAAACAATAAAGTAACCCAAGTGAAAATTAGAAGATGGAGGTATAAAAGAGAGAGGAGGGCGCATCACTCCTCATTCATGTCATTTTCTCTTATTTCTTCTTGAGCTATGCAACTTACGTTTTGATGGTTTTGAGTAAACAAACCCTAGAGATCAGCAAGGAGGTGAAATATTCCTCTGTTTCTGATCCAAGCTTGGTCAAGGTGGTGAAATATTCCACCATGACAATTCTACTTAGTTACAGATTGGTTTCTAAAGTGGATTTAAGAGGCAGGGACCGGATTTGGAGGTTTTCTGCAGGTAGGGCACACTGTTGGAGGAAGAATAGTTCGATTTGATAAGTGGAAGGGAGATCTGAGGAAAAACTCATTCCTGGAGGGTTTGCCAACCTTAGAGCACATTTTATCATCTATTTTTTAGGGGTTTCTCCTGTATATTTATTTATTGTGGCTCTTGGGCGAATTTATGAAGAGGGGTGCATTGTCCCTTGGGTATTTAGTGAGTTGGGGGGTTAGATCTATGATTTTGGTTGAGGGATCTCTCCATATGCACTCTACATCTACAGATCTATGGTTTGGCAACATTTTACAGGGGTTTGAGGGCCTTCTTGAAGAAATTCAAATTTCTTAGGTTGCTACAACCAGTTGGGGTGCATCTCAGCCATATATGGAGGTGCTATGGCTTCAAGGGAAATAAATTGATCTTGTATTGGCTTGCATGTTGTTACTGAAGGACTAGGAGGACTCTCATCTTCATCTATTTGTATCTTGGTGGCATATGTAGCCCAAACTTCTATATCTCTTCTATATTATTCTGGATCTGTAGATCTCATGTATGGAGGTCATCTTATTAGCTAAATAAAGGTAAGATCTGAAGTTATTTGGGCATTCTCTTGTGTTATATTTCTTGTATCTTGTTATTTCCATCTGTTGTTGTGTTGTATTCATTCTTCACGCGCTATAAAACTCAATCAAACAACTCCAATGCAACTGTGATAAGCAACATGCAAAATATTCAAACAAATCAGAAATAAACCCTATGTTTCCTAGAAAATCTGCTTGGGAACATTACATACAAGTAGTTATACCACTATGGGTTTTGAATATTTGGCAGCTTGATTTCTCTATATCACTTAGCAACTTTGTCATGTGGATTGATCTTTCCCTCATGTAATTGCAATAACCAAGCCTTGAAAACCTACATGCTTATGGTGCTTTTATTTCAAAGATTCTTAGAAACAGTGACATATTATTCCTACTAAATATTCACATGTCATCGACAATGGAATCAAGCATTAATATGTCTCATGAAGACATGGGAGGAATGCTCAAACAAATATTTTATTTTCTATTTTACAACAATTACTATCCTTGCATCGATAGAGGGGCGAGGTAAGGCAACAAAACCAATATCCAATTATGATTCACAACTCTATGTTTTAAGTTTCAAAGTGGCATCTTCAATTACATATTCTTATTTAAGTAATTGCTCAGGTGCATATGGACATGGATATTACACTTGAATGGTGGTAAGGTTATTGATTTCCAATACTCTCCTAGCGATGCTTATCTATGGGTTCTTATCATCCATTTGGGGTGTAAATTATTGTGGTAATAACGTCCTTTTTTCATGTGCACAAACAATGTCTCCTTCCTCTCTTCATACTAGAAGTATGCATAAGATTAATGACTTAAATGTAGGTTTTACTCCAATTAGTGCACATCTTGTTTAATTTTGCTCAATTTATTTTTTGTAATCCATCTCTTGGTATAGTTAATGGCATATGTACAAGCTTTTAGGAAAACATTAAGCACTAGATGGACATGTCATAAATCTTTTTCCTAGAACCTCGATGTTTTGACATCAAGGTTCTAGGGAAAGCATATTTTATGACAAGTTTGTTTGGTGCTTCAAGCTTGCCAAAGCTTTTATAAGAGTGAATTAATATTCTAGCAAAAGGACCTTATTTTCAGCCATAAATATGATAAGAATAAGGTATAAATTTCAAGCATGAGTATATTTTTACCGTGATCTAAGAACTTTGCTTGGTGGAACAATGCCCTTAGGGATTTTACCCAATTTTAAATTGACCCAAATTATCAAAATTTTGAATTGATATGAACTTTAACTTTATATATCATTGAGTTATTACAAGTAAAAATAATTTAATCTACAATATTAGAGGGAGGGACCACTTTATATAGACAATTTCCACATAGTTTCAATTATTGCATGCTTATTAAATAAATTAGTATTTCAAAACTATTAAAAGAATTTAATACCATCATAGTTTCAATTATTTGATACTTGTTAAATAAATTAGTATTTTAGAATTAATAGAAGAAGTTAATGCCATTTACGAAGTAAAGTGAAAATTTGGGAATATAGCAATCTGTTGCAAATCAAAACTATGTTAAATTTTATAAACTTATAAAAAAATCCATAATGTTTTTCAAAAAATGTCTATTAATCTAAATATTATAAATAAAACAAATTAGTTTTTTGTTTTTAAATATTTAAAATAAAAAAAATTGATTGATCAAGGAGAATGAAATGACTAATTTCCCCTACTTGGAAGTAACAATTAATGAAAAAAAATAACAATAAAACAATTTATTTTTAAAAAAATCTTAAAAAAAACACGTATAGTTTTTCGTCTTTCTATACTCTAGCCAAATCTTGAAAAAACATTTTACATTCAATGCAGTTTTGTAGCTTTTCAATGCAGTTAGGATAGTGACATAAATGTATCCATTTTGGGATTCTTTTACATAAAGAACTCCAACATAAATCAAATGTTACGAACTTTACCAAACATTAAACTGTAAATCCATCGGGTGATAAAACTTATGACTACCTCCATTTTCACGGATTTTTAAAGAGTTCTTTAATCTCCAATGACTTAAGCCAATAATGATCATCGGAGTTAGAACCGTTTGTAGACAATGAGGCTTGGTGATCATCAAGAATGGCGATTCTTTCCTAAAAATTTAGAGGAAAATTCTACTTCATCTGGTAATGTAATGCTCCAATCAATACACTTGAATAATTGTACTATAGTGAAGTATCATGGAAGTCTACGGATTATACCATCGATTAGGTAATATACAGATTATACCATCGATTAGGTAATATAGATTAGACTATAAGTAATATATTTAGTAAAATATCCTGCAAGTCTATGGATTAGACTAAAGGTAATGTATTTTTTCCATAAGTTTCAACATTTTAATTTTTTAGAGTTTTCCAATTTATTATAATAGGTGATTTAAAATATATATAAAATAAAACCAATTCATAATGTTTTTTAGAATACCATCATTTCAAATTGTTTTATGTAACAAATAAAATCAATTCATAATATTTATAGACTCCTAATCAAAGCTATTAGGAAATAAT
This sequence comes from Picea abies, assembly GCA_900067695.1. Lineage (NCBI taxonomy): Eukaryota > Viridiplantae > Streptophyta > Pinopsida > Pinales > Pinaceae > Picea > Picea abies. The sequence continues at coordinate 5,128 of CBVK0103286019.1, forward strand.
TGAAAACAATATTAAATTTGGTTTTAATGGTGACATCTTGCCTAATGCTAATGCATTTTGATTTCTAAATGTAAATTGAATCTCTCTTGATTCAAATTAGCATTTTGATTTCTAAATGTAAATTGAATCTCTCTTGCTTCAAATTTCAAAGGAAATAGTTAAAAACAATGTTAACTCTGGTTTTAGTAGTGACATCTTGCCTAATGCTAATACATTTTGATTTCTAAATGTAAATTGAATCTCTCTTGCTTCAAATTTCAAAGACTCGGTTAATAGGAGTAATAAATATTAAGATTGTGTGTCATGGTGAGCTCCACAGTTCTTAGCCATGTATATGCACGACTCTGCAGCTCAATTAACCACATCTATTGTCTCGAGTATCTCTAGACTCACGAAAAATATTAAAAAATGACTGCAGTGAAAATGCATTTAAGATAGTATTATTAGTGCATACATTTGCACAAAATCCACCACCTTTCAAATTTAATGAATTTTAAAGCAATACTATTATCCCTTGTTTGAGATTTTTTTTTGGCATTTGAGTGTTAAAGCATTCAAGTTAGTTTTATAGAAATCCATTGCACTAATGCATACACTTTGGGAGCCAAGTCAAAGCACCTCCTCCTAATACCTACAAATCAAGAAATCCCAAGACATGAAGGTGCTCTTTCTGTTGCTTCGAAGTCTTAAGCTTCTTATTTTGCATTTTTCTTTGATACACTTTAGGAGCCAAGTCAAAGCACCTCCTCCTAATTCCTACAAATCAAGAAATCCCAAGACATGAAGGTGCTCTTTCTGCTGCTTCAGAGTCTTAAGCTTCTTATTTTGCATTTTTCTTTGATCCACCATTGCAATTTCATTTGCATTACCATTGCCATCATTTCTTGGTTTCCGCTCACTCTGTTGCTTCATAGTTTTGGGCTTCTTGTCTTGCTTTTCACTGTGAGCCATCGCTACTACATGTTCTTGGGTATCAACACCAAATATTTGCCCACTTTTTGCTCTTTATGTTGCTTTTGAGTCCTGGCCTCATTCTGGTATTTATTCTGAGCCACCAGCCACAATTCCTCATGCTTTATGTTGCTTTTGAGTCTTGGCCTCGTTTTGGTATTTTTTATGAACCACCAGCCACAATTCCTCATGCTTCTCGGATTCTAGGTGCTTCTTCAACAATACATCGACATAAGTCATACACTTCTTGTAACAATAACCTTTTACTCGAAAGCATTGATAGTGATAGTGTGCATAGTTTCCAAATTAAGCCATGTGGTTATTAAATATCTATAACTAGCGTGGACACTATAAAGTCTTTGTTTCATGGTATACAATTTTCTAGTAAGCAACTTTATGTTATTTTATAAATCTATGATGTCTTCTTTACTACTTTCTTTTTGCAATGTGCCATATATAATAAGTTTAAATAATAATATAAATGTGTTAATAAATAAATAAAATCAATCATAGAAACATAAAATAAGCAAAGCATATTCACCAAACCAAAATGGTATTAATATTTAATACACTTCCAATTTTTTACATATTTTAGTGTATCCTATAAATTTTAACTTTCTTTTATTTTTGAAAAACTTACCATAACAAAGAAGCATCCCAACACTGCTCACACCATATATGCATTTCCCTTTTACTATTTAGAACCATTTTAGATGCAATGCTGGAAGTTCGTAAGTTGTTTGGCGTTCTGTAGTAACTGTGTTTGTCGCCTAAGCCATTTAGGCTAAAACCAATATTTTTTTCCCACAAATGTTATGTTAAAACCCAAAACATTCAAGGCAATTGTACATTACAAATGCTGTAATTTCATCCCCTGGCACATCTTAGAACGCTTATATTCACGGACAATAGGAAAGGATGCTTGTTGGTTTTCCTAGACGCCAACCTTTATACGCTTAAAGGGGTTCTCTAATTAGTAAAATGTTTATACAGGAACGCTCTTCATGAGAGATGAACCCGTGCATTCAATATTGCAAGCTTTACTTCTGTCATTTTTAATGGTCACGTCGTGGAGTAGCTTTATCCCTATGATCTGAATGGTTGCAACAAACATGTGGAAGATGCCTCTTTAATAACAAGTGGAGATTTGCATGTTGATGCCTCATGGCTCATTATTCTCATGCATGATTTCAAATCCGTATATATAAAGACTCACTATAACAGCAGGTATACGTGGCACTATGGTCACATGCCATGCTTTCAATCATTCAAACAATTTTTCTTATAACAAATAAATTTAAAATGACGTGGCATCCTGGTAATAGGGGATGCTTTCAATCTCTGAAACGATTTTTCATTTATAACGAATAAATGAAATCACCCCGTACATATGATTTCACGATTTCACTCCACTTGCATATGATTTTGTTTAGACTCATAAATTTTTATTACTTATATGAATAACAACTTAATTTAATATTTAAATATCTTTTTCGTTTGCACAATATTGTAGTTTTTCAATTCATTAGAATTAATGACGTTGTTAACATTACACGTTGTTCTTCTCATACGTTGTCAGGAAAAATGCAGACGTAAAGGGACATAGGTTAAAACCCTAAATTTGTATTCCAGTATAATTGATGTGCATATGATTTTGTGTAGACTCATTTTTCCTATTACTTATAGGAATAACAATTTAATTTAATATTTAAATATTTTTTCTATTAAAACGTACAGGTAAAGGGAGATAGGTTAAAACCTTAAATTTCTATTCGAGTGCAATTGAAACTCCCAGATCATTTTTCATTTAAATTGTTTTTATTTTGAGTTCCATCAACTAAGATAATATAGAACAGTTAGATTTCGTCCATGTTGTGAACAACTTCCAAATCATGATTGCTAATGGAGATTCTATGAAATGTGTTATTCGTTGTGAAAATGCCCAATGCTTATAGACTTTAGATCTCATCGCCACAATTTTTTGTGAGTTATAAATGAGCATCCAATAGGAGAGGCATAGCTACACCTTCAAAGGAATTACAATAGGCTCTCTAAATATCTTTAGGTCCCACTGCATTGAAAAAATTCTTAAAAGGGGGCATTTAGGTATTATAACTCAATTACATGCCACTCGAGCCTTTGAGACACCTCCTCAACCCATTCATTTTTCACACACAATTAGTCTTGGCCAAACACCAATTCGTCTTTCAACCTCCCCAAGGTGAGGATGGTCATTCTATTCCACTCACACCAGGTAGCCTCCCACCCAATGTAAGCCTACATTGCCATCTATTCGCCCAAAAAAATGAAATAGAAAAATATTGTTCAAGAGGTGTAGTTGTTGGTGTCATCTACCCTAGTACCAACTCTTATTCTTCATTGGTAGTCATGGTCCTCAAGAAAGAAGACACTTAGTGCATGTGTCCCCACTATCGAGCTTTGAACAAACTGATAGTCAAGGATAAATTTCCCATTCCATTCGTTGATGACCTTTTAGATGAGCTAAAGGGTGTTAAATTCTTTACTAAACTCGATCTACATTCATGCTATCACTAAATTCACATGAAGGAGGTGGATATTCCTAAAAATACTTTTTTGCACCGATGAAGGCCATTATGAGTTCTTGGTGATGCCCTTTGGCCTTTATAATGTAGCTTCCACCTTCTAGAGTCTCATGAACAAAATATTAAAACCCTTTACACATCATTTTTTCCTTGTCTTTTTTTATGACATCTTAATCTACAATAAAACTTGGCAAGCCAATGTCACCCATGTGGATAAGGTCTTACAACTACTTGTTTATCATCAATTATTTCTCAAGCGGTACAAATGTTCCTTTGGTGTCTTTGAAGTGGAATATTTGTGCCATATTGTTAGTCATGATGGTGTGCCTATGGATCCAAAGAAAATCGATGCAATGAAGGATTGGCCTCACCCCAAAACTCTTAAAAGTTTAAGAGATATTCTTAATCTCACTAGTTATTACAAAAAAATTGCAAGGGACTATGGTAAGATTGCAGCTCCCCTCACCAGTTTTCTCTAAAAAATGCTTTATAGTGGAATGGCGTTGCAAAATGGGCCTTCTAGGACTTGAAGAATGCTATGTGTACAATTGTAGTACTTAATGGGCCTTCTAGGACTTGAAGAATGCTATGTGTACAATTGTAGTACTTTCTCTACCCAACTTCACTAATACCTTTATCTTGGGTTGTAATGCCTCAAGTAAAGGCACCAAAGCAGAGTACTCATGCAAGAGGGATGACCATTGGATTTTATCAACAAACAACTATGTTAGAGGCACTTGGGAAAATCAACTTATGAAAGGAGATGATGGTTATATTGCATGTTGTGGATATCTAGCATCCATACTTACTTGAGCAATGTTTCCATATTAAAATTGATCATCACATCTTGAAATACTTCCTAGAACAAAGGATTTCTTCCCCCTAGCAACAAAATGGGTCACCAAAATATCAGGATATGGTTATGAGATAATTTATACGAAGGGAAAGGAGAATGTGGTAGAAGATGCTCTCTCTCAAATGTATGAAGAGGAAGGGTCCCTATTTTCACTCTCCTCCATAGTAGTAGATTGATTGAATGACATCCACGAAGAATGCTTAACATATCCCAAGATTACTAGCCTAATCCAACAACTTAAAATGGAACCACATGCATATTAGGTCTACACTTGGCAAACTAAAGATATTTGTTATAAAAGGTGTCTTTATTTGAAGAAGAAGTTAGTATTTAAATCATGGGTGTCATATGAATTTCATTCCTCTCCCACGATAGGTCATTCATGGTTTCACAAAACATATGATAGCATCATATGATAATTTTTATGGGAAGGCATGAAGAAGGAGATATGCACCTTTGTGGTAGAGTGTAACATTTTCCAACGATACAAGAGAGAGATAGTGAAACCTCCATGTGAACTACAACCTTTACCCATTATGCCAGTTGTATGGACTTCATTGTGAGGTTACCAAAATATGGTAATAAATCTGTGAGATAGTGAAACCTCCATGTGAACTACAACCTTTACCCATTATGCCAGTTGTATGGACTTCATTGTGAGGTTACCAAAATATGGTAATAAATCTGTAACCATAGTTGTGGTTGATCACCTTTACAAATATGCTATTTTTTTTGCTCTACATCACCCCTTCAAGACCTCTATGGTCGCTCAAGCATTCATGGATAATATCTTTAAACTCCATGGTATGCCACACTCTATTATGACTGACCATGACACCACCTTCACTAGAAATTTATGGCAAGAGTTGTTTCAGATCTAGAGCACTTAATTGAATCTCGACATTGCATATCACCCCCAAACTAATGGTTAAACTGAAGTTGTTAACAAGTGCTTGGAAGCGTATTTGTGGTGCTTTACTTCAGAGAGACAATCTCGGTGGGTCCAGTGGTTACCTCTCGCATAATGGTAGGCTAATACAACTTATCACGGTGCCACTTGAATGACTCTCTTTGAGTTTTTCCATGACCAAAAGCACCCATTACTACGATCCTACTTCCCAGGGGTCTCTAAGGTGTAGTAGGTAGAAAAAATCAACATGGATCGAGCCAAAATTCTCTACACTCTCAATCATAATTTGGCCATGGCTCAAAACCAAATGAAACAACAGGTTGATCATCATCATTCCAAATTCCATTTTAATAAAGGGGATAAGGTGTTCCTCCATATGCAACCTTATAAGCAGACCTCATGTAAAGACAATCAACACTAGAATCTTTCTCCCAAGTTTAATGTCCCCTGTACAATCCTCACATGTATTGGGCCAATGTCTTACAAATTGGATCTTCCTAGCCACTCTAAAATTCATTCAATCTTTCATGTCTCATGCTTAAAGAAAGTTGTTGGATCTAATTGTTGAATTCAAACTAACCTTCCAGAACTAGACGAAGAAGGTTCCATTTGGTTGCATCTCTATGTTATCTTCAACAAAAGAGAGCGACATCTACACCAGTGAACTATACAAGAGGTCCTAATACAATGGAAGGATATACAACATGAGGATGCCACATGGGAACTAGTGAAGATCCTTCAATTCCTCATCTCCAACCTCAAGGTCAATGTCGTTTTATAAAGGGGAGGGCATGTTAGGGCCCTATCCTAACCCCCTTAAGTAGATATATAAGTTGCTATGTGTTGAGGCTATCTCTATTAAATAATTCCCATAGAGGGAGGGCATGTTAGGGCCCTATCCTAACCCCCTTAATTAGATAGACAGGTTACTATGTATTGAGGCTATCTCTATTAATTAATGCCCATGTGGTAGATATAGTGTAAAAACAATAATTGTAAGAAGGCTTACTAGAAGGTTCCTCCTACTAGAAAGTTCATAGGAGGTTAGATAGAAACTATAAAAAGAAGTAGAAGCAAGGTAATGCAATGTCTTGCGAAGCATATTGCAATTGGAGCTCTTCTCAACTGGATGTTTCCCCCTCAAAGAGACAAATGAATATTGCTTACATCGATAAAGGTATTGTTATTTGTGGTATTTTGGTTCTTCTACAATTGCCTATTGTTGTTATAATATGTCTTTTTCTCTCTAAATATTGCTATATTCTATTATTTATTCTCTGAATCTTCTACTTTGCTAATAAAAAACACTACATTATGGAAAGAGCTACATGTGTTTTTTTCCATTTACAATACACAAATCAATCAAATGAATCCAATATCAAGTTATACATAAACTACAAGCGTTTATGGAGCAATGGTTAATGAGAGCTATAAGACTTGCAATAGCAAAAACATATAATAACAAAAAAAATCATTTAAAAAGTACTATTGCTAGATTTGTTTTTTGTAATATGCATACACTAGTTAAAAAAATGACCAAATTAATATTTTTACTATATTTGTTTTCATATAAATATTGATCGATTATTTTATTATGTTTTTCATTTCTCGGGAATATTTATAAAATTCCAAAGGACAATCAACGTGGTATACAAAACATGCCAGTAGTGAGGTTGAAAAAAGTTTACAAGGTGATGGTCAAAGAAATGAGCATAATTGCATCACGGGAGGAACCATCCCAACAACAACATGCATCAAATGCACATATTCATTGATTTTTTTTCCATATAGAAAGAATTTAATTATGGCACGAAATATTATTTTTTAATTATTTTATTGTTGTGAAAAGAAAAACAAAATGGAACCCATTTAAGACGAGACGATAAGGAAGAAAAGGGTTGATCACAAAGTTTGTGAGTACTTAATGTGTTTTCCTTAATATTTCGTATTTTTTATGATGCATATATTTTAATTGATATATAATCATCCATGGATATTTTCTAACATGTGCTAACATACAATGAATAGTCATCCAAACATTCAATTGACATTGGATTAAGTATGGGTTGTGAGTATATGTTGGAATATCTAGGGTTAATTGAACAATGTGTAAGTAGGTATGTTGTTTTACTTCCCTTGTTTTATAATTAATGGAACAACAAGAAAGATTTAAGTATATCTATGTTTTGTCATGGTATATAAAACTCACAAGAAACAAAGTATGGAGTAGAGCCAACATTACAAATATTGAGAGATGGCATGAACCAAGGTTTTGAAAGAATGTGTATTGTGTATGAAGCAATTACTAGTATATTATGTTTTTTTATTTATGGAATCATGTATATTATACCATGGATGTAGATATACTCATTTACACTTTGTTTCTATGTTTGTAGATGGAATATGGAGGGGTAGAATGTCAAACTCAAACACTCCAAATAAGTCGAGTACGATATCCTATGCAAGTGATGAAGAAACGAGCCATGCAAGCAACTCGAGCAATAACAATAGTTTGAGTGATGAATGATGATCATTGAAATTGGATGTTACAAGTTGTATACTTTTGAATGTTTACTTGTGAAAATCACATGTGTTGTTTAATGTGGACAAATTGTCCCAATTGGATGACGACATGTTACCAATAGTTGTAACAATTATTTATGGACATTTTGAATATCGTGGACCTTTATGTTATTCCATTTTGTATCATGAAGGGTCTTTTATTCGTATATAATAAAATGGATTTTTTATTCTATTGCATTGTCCAATGTCATAAAATTTGGTGTTGTTGATTAAATATATGGATGATTTACTTTGTTACAATGATTAGAGGTGTAATCAATGTAGAGAAAAATAACACTCACACTAAACCAACCAGGAAAGAGAAGAGATATTTAAGCAGAAAATAAATGACAAACACACAATACACAAAGATTATACCCTGGAAACCCTTAACCAGGAAAACCAACATTCCTTGAGTGTTTCTTTCACTCTTGTTGTCTTATTCATTCATAGAATAAAGAGTTACATGACTAACCTTGGTCTACATCGAAGACACAATGATCATCCTACTCTCTTGCTTTACACAAGAACAACCCTACAACTAATTCGACTTACATCTACATGACCAAGCTACTACTAGCAACATCCAACTTATTACAATTACAACACACCATATTTATATGCTTTACTACATGCAAAATCCTAAATCAAGTCTCCCAAAAATGATTACATATCCACACAGATGATTGGTTGTGATCCTGTGAATCATGGGATTTTGTTCCAGTGGACTACCAGTCGGATACTAGTCGACCTCTAATTGACTACCACTCGACCTCATGTCGATTGACCTTTCAACCTTTCAGTCAACCACTTCGACCTTCGACTTTTCGATCAACCACTTCAACCTTCGACTTAACCATCGACTCGACCTGACTCGTCAATCGGTTCATCACTCAGTCGATTCACCTCGACTAACTAGTCAGTTGATTGTTCTTTCACTGTAAAGAATATAACAACCCAACATTTTCCCACTTCTTGTCTTCTTTGCTAATACAAGAGAACCTGAACTTATGTTCATAGACCCGGGGCAACAATGCCCATTGCTTCTCTACACCAAGAGAACTTCACAACACTCATACACTTGGTCAAAGAGTCTGCTATGTTTTCCAAAGTGTCTAGTTTCTCCAGTAACACCTTCTTACTTTCCACCATGTCTCTATTGAAATGGTATTGTATATCAATATGCTTCATTTTGGAATGGTGAGCTAGGTTATTTGGTAGAAATATTACACTTTGACTATCGCAATTTATCTTCATATCTCTACTCAAACTCAATCCCTAAACATAATCGATGCATTCATATTTCTTATGTGCTCGCATGAGTGGCTACCATGGATTCAACTTATTTTGTGACAAGGCTACGAATTCCATCACTTACTCATCTAGTTGATTACTCCACCGAACATCTTGAACACATATCCACTAGGCAACCTTCGTCGATCCAAATATCCAACCTAGTCAGCATTGACAAAGCCATGTACATTTACTTCACTATCAATTCCAGGTTTCCCTTGGTAGTAGATAGCATATTTTGTTGTGTCACGCAACTGCCTGAAGACTCTCTTGACAATAGTCCGGTGCTCTTTCCGAGGTTTCACCATGTATCTGCTCAATACTCCCAATGCATGAGCAATATTTCGTTGAGTACAAACCATCACATACATTAGATTACCAACAACACTAACATAGGGAACATGTGCCATGTCCTCTATTTCTTCCTATGTCTTTGGACACTTCTAATTGCTCAATCTCTCTTGATCTCCATTCCCATAATGAAATTTGTTGCACTGAGATCCTTCATGTCGATCTTGGAGGACAATTACATATTCACCTCCTCTATTGCGTCCATGTTGTTCCCAACTATCAACATGTGATCGACATACAAAGCTACATATATGAAATGACTTCCTTCTTCCTTGGAATATACACAGTGATTAGCATTACTTCTCACAAATCCCAAACTAAGGATATATGTGTCAAATTGTTTATACCACATCCTTGGTGATTACTTTAGACCATAAATGGACCTCTTCAATTTGCACACCAACTCTTTCTTTCTCTTTACTACAATTCCTTCAGGTTGCTTCATGTATATTTTTTCTTCTAGGTCCCCATGTAGGAACATTGTCTTCACCATGTATATTTTTTCTTCTAGGTCCCCATGTAGGAACATTGTCTTCACATTCATTTTCTCTATTTCAAGATCAAATGTTGCAACCAGAAACATTAGTACTCTAATGGAAGTTAATTTTGCAACAAGAGAGAAAATCTCACTAAAGTCGACTCCCTCGATTTGGGAATACCATTTCACTACCAATCAAGCTTTGAACTTCTTGACTTGACCTGCTACATTCAACTTTTTCGTGAACACCCACTTGCTACCGATGAGTTTCCTTACATTAAGTAGTTCGACCAAATCCCATGTCTTATTCTTGTGCAAGGATTCCATTTCTTTGACCATGGCATC
>CBVK0103286021.1:0-14770 GCA_900067695.1 Picea abies
GGGAGTCATGTTTAGTCCCGCCATGACTTTGTGTTGAAGCCTCATACTTCTTCTTCATATTTTTTCTGGCCAAAACCCATGGGACTCCCTATGAGCATGGTTTGTTGTTTTTAGGCTCGCTTTAAGTTTGAAAGCAACATATAACGAGAGATTATTTATTTTTTTGATCTCATTTAGATTACTTAAGAAAAGAAACCCCCCTGGAGTCTTCTTTAAGCCCTTTTCAAACTCTCTAAAATTGAAAAGATTGTCGAGTGATCTTGTTTCCCTTCATGCTCGTCAAACCAAAATTTGAAGGCACATCTGTCTGGCAGTAGTTTACCCCTTTTTTGGTCCAGACTATTAATTCATGAATAAAGGTATGCCCTGAGAGCTTCGGTTCGCTAGGAGAGTATTCTCAAGTGTAAGTTTAACCCCTTTTTGGGCCTAAGGGACTAAATTTTCGAAAAATGGCCATTCTCCTTGGTTTTGGTTTATCTCTTTTTCGTGCCTTGGAGATTATCTACGAAAAAGGAACCCCCTCGAAGTCCATTGTTAATATCTTTTCCGATTCCCTAAACATGAAAATATCGTCGAGTGACCTTGTTCCTTTCACACTTGTTAATTGGTTCAGAAAAAATATATATTTGACATAAGTTTAACCCCTTTCCGGCCAATAGATTATCCAGGAAAAAGGTATGCCTCAGGAGACATGTCTCACTGAGAGATTTCTCCTAAGTATATTTTATACTTTTTCGAGCTAAGGAGACTAAACTTAGAAAAAGGTTGAGTCCATAGTTAAGCGCTTTTCAGACTCCTTAAAATTCAAAAGATAGTCGAGTGATCTTGTCTCTGTCACACTCATTAAAATGGTTTTGAAGAGACGTCATTTCGGTATAAGTTTAACCCTTTTTTCGAACCGACTGGACTAATTACGAAAAAATAACACTTTGGAGTCTTCTTTTAATGTTTTTCAGACTCTCTAAAACATGAAAAACCACCGAGCTTACCTTCTTTGGGCTCATAAAACTCAACATGGAAGGAGTCTTGTTGTGTCATACGTAATTGCATCACATGTCTCATCCTTGCGTCTTTGGCTTAATTCTAGCTTCATGTTGTTATTAAATGAACCTTCAAATCATTCCTTAAATGCAAGCCTTGCAACACTTTTTCCCTCGCGATCTGACACCTTGACCCATGGAGGAATTTTCCCGAGTGTCCATATCTTGCACATGTCTCCTTGCACTGAGCATCAATATGTTCCATGCTCTTGGAACTAGTTTGCTTGCCCATGACACTTGTTCCTCCTTTGTAACGTAACATTATTTTATTCTTTTTCAAGCTCGTTAAAAATTTGAAAAAGACAAAAAATCAAATATTCCAAAAAGAGAAGATGGGATATACATTCTCTTTTATCGGTAGAAATATAGTCACCCTTGGACAAAGCACATCCTTCCATTTGTTCGCCAAGCATTGGGATCTAGTATGACCTTAGGAAGTTGTTCTCATTACATAGAGTTGTGTCCTCCTCTGTTTGGTTACTCTTCCAAATATATGGAGATTTTTTTGTGTCTCATGTATCACAGACTTATGTCAATACTATGTTGCCCGAGGCTCATCATTTTGTCATGCTTTTGTCCAAGGGAAGTTTTATCCAACCTGAGTCATCCATTCTGCAGTTTATCTCTTGACTTTCATGAGTCGGCCATCCCGAGAGTCCAGTCAAGTTTGGATTAAAAATCAATGGATTTATGTGCCTGATGATCGAGATCCTTCAGTCTTTCCCCGATAACATGTCGAAGAACTCATAGTAGTGAGTCTTACACTCCTATTGTACTCTTACCTGAGCTTTTGAATATCTTGAATTTGTTTCTCAAGCTATGAAGTCCTCATCTCTAGTCACAAGCATCAATGCTCCTTGAAGATGCATATCATATTATACTTGTATATATTCAGATGATCTTGAGATGTAGATCTGTTGTGTATTGTTCATAGTTGCACTTTATACAAACATTTATATTTTTTTTAGTAGTCATATATTACATGGATCTGCAATGTACTTGATTGATAACCTTGCTTAGTTCATCCCAAGCATGGGTATGCCCGCCTTGGAGAGATTATCATTGTTTTGCAGATGGAACGCTCACGCACACTCGCCTCAGGATCACTCAACTCCATGCCTTCCCACTGGTAAAGATATTGTAATGTATTTCAACCATTAGTTGCTCTTCTGACCTCACATATTAGGGGGCATCTGTTATAGTCCAAAATTCCTTATATGTGCATACAATACATTGGCCCTTCCTTTTACATACTTTGCCAAAATACTTTTGAGGCTTCCTCTTAAAAAACCATTTTTTGGAGAGTATACATGCCCTATGAGACTAATAGCCCGCATATGCACATGTGTTGCATGCTATTTATCCCACGTACACACACATTTTGCATGCTATATAGCCCTCGTTTACCTCCAAAAGTTGCAAAAAATATAAAATTGCATGGAATCCAGTGGAGTTTACGGGCTATGGGGGGTTTCCTAACCATTTTACCCCTTGTAGCCCGTCCCCAAACTGAATAGCCATCTTTTTCTCATATAAAAAGAGGTCTTGGGGTGTTATTTATGAACATGAGCAAGAGAATAAGAAAACTCTGCTAAAATCCCTTCCCTTTCTTAGCCCAAGATTTGCATCCCATTCTGAGTTTTAACCTTAGCCTTCCCCTCCAACCTTTCTCCTTATGCAACCCTTCCTCCTTCCCTCTTCCAAACATATGGAGAGTTTGTGGTGCCTCATGTATCACAAAATTATGTCAATATTCATCTCGTTGAGTCTCATCATTTTTGTCGTGATTTTGTCCAAGGGAATTTTTATCCAACTTGAGTCAGCCATTATGTAGTTTATCTCTTGACTTTCATAAGTCGGCCATCCCAAGATTCCAGAAAAGTTAAAATTCAAAATCAATGAAGTTATGTGCCTGATGATTGAGATCCTCCATTCTTTCCCCAACAACATGTCGAAGACCTCAAGGTATTGAGTCTAACACTCCTATTATACTCCTACCTGAGTTTTGAAGATCTTGAAGTTGTTTCTCTAGCTATGAATTGCCCATCTCCATCCACATGCGTCAATGCTTCTTGAAGATGTATATTATATTGTACTTGTATATCTTCAAATGATTTTGAGATGTAGATCCATTGTGTATTTCTCGCGGATACACTTTATAGACATTTATATGACATGGATCCACAGTGTACTTGATTAGAAGCCATGCTTAGTTCATCTCAAGAATGGATATGCCCGCCTCTGATGGATTATCATCGTTTTGCAGATGGCATGCTCCCAAACACTCGTCCCGGGCTCACTTGACTTCATACCTTCCCACTGGTAAATATATTGTAACGTATTTTTGCCATCAGTTTCTCTTCTGACCTCACACATTAGGGGGCATTTATTATAGTCCAAAAATGCCTTGCCTATGCATACATGACATTGGCCTTTCCACTTACATATTTTTCCAAAATATTGTTGGGGCTTCTTCTTAAAAAAACATTTTTTGGAAAATGTATGCGTCCTACTGAACTGATAGTTTGTGTACATACGCATGTTGCATAATAGTTAGACCATGTACATACGTGAGTTTCATGCTGTTTTTCCCGTGTTCACCTCCAAAAGTTGCAAAAAATATAAATTTGCAAGGAATTCAACGGAGTTTGCGGACTATAGAGGGTTTCCCAACCATTTTACCCATTGTAGCCCATCCCCAAACCGAATGACCATATTTTTCTCATACAAAAAGAGGTCTTGGGGTCACATTTTAAAGGAAAAGCAAGAGAATAAGAAAACTCTGCCAAAATCCCTTCCCCTTATTAGCCCAAATTTTTCATCCTATTCTGAGTTTTGGCCTTAGCCTTAGCCTTCCCCTCCAACACTTTCTCCTTATACAACCCTTTCTCCTTTCCCACCTTCCCCTCCAACACTTTCTCCTTATACAACCCTTTCTCCTTTCCCAAGTGATAAGTTGGTTGTGAGAAGCTAGCATGGGATTAATGCACTTGGAGCCATGATAGAGGAGCTTGAACCTAGTTCGTGGAGTGATTGTCAATGAAGATTGTAATCCTTTTGATCTTAATATTGAATAAAAGAGTTCATTCTTGTCCCAAAACATTATGTCTATATGATTTTATTGATTTATGCATTTATGTCTATATCTGAACATTGAAAGTGATAAGTAGATATTGTATGTGTTGTAGCATTGTTTTCCAAGTTTTTACAGGTCATCTTTGGGAGGAGGCCTGCAATCTAGGAAGTTGCAAAGGCAAAAGAGGTCTACACCAGCCACAAGGACTAAAGGTGCACCCATTGACCTTCTTTCCTCTCTCTTGTCATTCAGATTAGATAGTTTTGGGGTAGCTTAAGGGTAGAATGGTCTTTTAAGGGAAGTCAACACTCTGCATGTACCTAGACCCATTATAGGGGGATTTTCCCCATAGCAAATATTAAGGGTTTTAGGTGCTGACAAACCTGCCAATGCATGAACAAATATTTTACACCTCTCAATGTTGTTCATAATTGCTCCATATTTTTCCTGGTCTTTTAAGTTCACAACTTCTTCCTCGTCCTTGTAATATTCCTCCATTTACTTTTCATCATTATTCTCCAAGGTGAACAATTGTGTTTCTTAACATTTATGCCATTTTGACCATTTTATATTACGACCAAAGCATAGTCCTTTTTCTCTTCTTTCTTCTATTTCCTTTGGTGATATTCGAGTAGGTTGAGGTAGGGTTTTCCTATGAGCCCCAAATATATATATGCTTCATGCATATACTCCAATGGTAGACTTGTGTGTAGCTCTATTCTTGGTTTGAATATGACGAGCAAATTGCATAGCCTCCATAGTATTTTTAGGACGTTTTAAGAAAAGTTCATGTTTAATATCTAGTTCTTGTAATCCACCCTTGTAAGCCTCCAACATATGTTCATAACTTATTTTATCCACCCTTATGGCCAACACCTAAAATTTTGGAGTTTAATCTTCAATATCACCTATGTGTTTGATTCTTGTCAATTGACTAAAGTAATCATGTTCCCAAACTTGTTCATATTGTGCTTCTAAGTCTCTTGTAAATAAACTCCAATTATATTGATAAGAATGGGGCTTTCCTTTGAGTACCAATTGATACCATTGATAGGGTTTTATCTCAAAGTCTCTATTTGGTTCACCCATGTAAATTCGTATGTTCTAATTTTGGGTTTTTGTGGTGGGAGTGGTTTGTAGAGTTGCTCGAAAAATCCACAGTCGTCATTTTCATTTGTCAACATTTCAGATCACCAGCTGGATCCATCGTGAGGACAAACAGTCGAGTATAGAAGAGGTAGAACAAGTGTATAAATATGTGAAGAGTAGAGATAAGGAACCCTAGAGAGCTACAATGTCGTCTAAAAACCGAAAAACTACAATGTCGGCTAAAAACCTAAAAACTATTGAGGAATATATAATTAAAATAAAATCTTACATCGTAAATACTAGGTTATGTCTTAATGAAGTATTATTATTAATAGGATTAGGTATTTTGAAAATTTTAAGTATGATATATAACTATAGTATAATAAGTAAAGAATTAAATTAATAGTTAGAATAATAGCATAGTAGTAAGTATTAGTAGGGTAATAGTATTAGGTCATAAAAAGTAGATCAATGTCAAAGTATTAAGGTACCAAGGAAAAATAAGATATAATAATGATATAGTTGTTATAGCAAGATTTGCCTCACCCTATGCAAACTTGCACAAAAGGACTTTTTCCATTTCCCTATGCAGACTTGAAGTCCCTTCTTGCAAATCCCAGAGCTAAAAACATTATTTTTCCACATATACGCACCCTACCTATAGTACAGCATGCGTATACGCATGTTGCACCACTACAGCCCACGTACATCACGATTTGTGCCCAAAATTAAAAAATGGTGTCAGGTTTCCATGTCACATCAAGAGATTATGCTATTGAATGTGCTAACATTATATACTATCACCATATGCTTGCATTTCTTGGTTGTTGAGAACAAGTTCCAAGTGTATTGCTTTGATTCAAGTGCTCAACGGTGGACTTCACTGAATGTCTAGATGAGGTAGGCCTTTTATCTTGTCTTGATAGCATGCTTATTTATATAGCATACCTAATATTAGAGTTGATTTATGCAGTCATTTCCATCTATTGTGGTTTACCCCTAGCCATAGAGAGATTTTCCTCGTAACAGAATTGGCGACCATACTAGGGATAGAATCTTCTTTTTCAGGGTTTGGAGTGTTTTTTCCCCTTAGATTTCTCTCATTTATATTGATTTTCTTGTTGTATGAATGCTTGATAGCCTTTGTTCATTATGAGTTTGATTTTCTTAGCATGGATGTGTTTTGACACATATACGTGGTTTTTTCCTGACAGTCGCGTACATATACGTGTTCTCCTTCTGCAAGAGGCATATATACGCAATTTTCCCTTGAACAGTCACGTACATCACCCTTTGTTGCTTGATTGTTGGTTTTGATGGTTGTTGGGTGGGTTTTGATGATTTTTGAGTCTTCTTGGGTCTTTGTTATGACTATTAAGTGTCTATGGAATGACAGGAAACCTTTCTTTGGTTGAATTTTTGGGTGGTGCCTCTCTCATCATCCTTTTCATTTGATTTTCCTTCAATCTTGGGCCAGGTGTTTTGCTTCTTGATATCCTACTTGGTTTGTCTCTGTTTACACACAGTAGAGTTTTTGTATCAAGTTTTTGTTTAGTCCTTTCATTTTCATTCTCTTATATTGAAAATAAAAAAATATTAGGCATTTTAACCGAGATCTACACTCTTTCCCTACACGACGCTCTTCCGATCTCACGGGTCTTTGTTATGACTATTAAGTGTCTGTGGAATGACAGGAAACCTTTCCTTGGTTGAATTTTTGGGTGGTGCCTCTCTCATCATCCTTTTCATTTGATTTTCCTTGCATCTTGGGCCAGGTGTTTTGCTTCTTGATATCCTACTTGGTTTGTCTCTGTTTACACACAGTAGAGTTTTTGTATCAAGTTTTTGTTTAGTCCTTTCATTTTCATTCTCTTATATTGAAAATAAAAAAATATTAGGCATTTTACATTGTTGGAATTTTGATCTTTTGAGTCCTTATCATTGATCTTAGTACATGTAAAGAAAGATTGTATTTTATTTGGAATTGCATAGCTAAATTTAGAATTGCATTTTGAAAAGCATAACATTTATTGGGGATTGAAGTTAGGATTTTGCATTGTATTCATATTCATTTATTTTACTTGTTGAGTCATAACATCACTAGTTTCATGACCGCACCGTGTTTAGTAAGCAAGGCCACTAAAAGTAACGCTATAATTTAAAATTGATTAGTAACGATTTTATTTTTCTAGGGTGCACAAACTAGCTTAGGATTTAGAGCCCTGGAATAGGATTTTGTGAGTAAACTTCTCCAAGACTATTAAACCAACATATGTGTCTGACTAAGGGAGTGGATAAATCCATTGTATAGTTGGTAATATTAGGAGGCTCCGCTTACATCGGAGTTAAGAACGAGGTCGCATGAGGTTGGTTGAAGGGATATCCCCCCGATACCTTCTTAGCGTCAGATATATTTCTGGGGATCTATTCGTATATCGGGATCTTGCTAGTACCCTTACCTCTGTGAGAGGCGGTGCTTTCAAGGTTTCGAGTTTTTTTACCCTACCCATGCGGTGGACCTGACTTACAACTATTCACATGTGCATCGGTTATATCGTGGTTGCTTAGTTAATTGACTTAGGTACCACATAGATTACTTGCAAGGGTTATTCTGCAGGTACCCTGGGTCAAATAAGGGTCGAATAGCACACAGCCTTTATGGAGGATTACCTCTCTAGGGGGATCTGACCGAATAGTTGTTAAGCCCACATGGGCCCTTATAATTGATTTTTATACCTTTGATATTTAGAAGAGGAGTCTCAAGCCCCTCTTGGGCAAGGCATACCTGCTTTAGAGAGGGAGGCCCCTTTCAGCCACTTTATCCTGTTTGGGTGCATATTGAATGTTTGATTATTTTTGGTGTGCTCTTTGATTATTAGTTGACCTTAGGATTTAATACCTTGCCTTGAGTTGTCATTATCATGGATAGTGAAGTCCCTTTGGCTCCCTCATTTATTGATACCTCCCCCATGACATTCACGCATTTCATGGGGACGAATCCGTCTGCCTTTCATAATGGTATGCATAATTATGATACCCAAACCATGCCTTGGGTCGCTAATCATTTTCCTATTGATATTCAAAACATGCCTTCACCCTTTCCATCCTCTCCCTTGACTGCTTATATGAATCCTAGTTTTGGATCTGGGGGCATGATGACTCTACTATCCACATCTTCATTTGATAGGATTCATGTCCCTCAACCAACTCTCACTGTGGGGGGTTGGAATCTCCCCTCTTATGGATCCAATCCTAGCTATGTTTTTTCAGGATCCAACGCTCAAATGGGTGGTTATTATACTTATTACACCCCATCCATGTATCCTTCATCTGCTATTCAAGTTCCTACAAACACTTTTCCCATGGCAGGTCTACATATGTCCTTTGGTACTTCATGTAGAGGGAATCAATTTTATGGTACAGGCTACCCTCTTCACGGGACCCCTTCACATGAGGGAAACATATATCCTCACTTGAGTAATCATTATCACACTTTTTTCTCTTTGTAGACATCATCTTCAGTGATGATGCCCGTGCAAACCTCTATGGATCAATTAGGCAGAGGATACTACCTTTCTAGACAGGGACAGGGTGTAAACCAGGATCCTTCATGGCTTGCAATGTCTCAAAACCAGTCTTTCCCGGGACCTTGGCCTCCAATGCCACAACTTACCACCACCACTAATCCAGTCCCTGCAAGTCACATTGGAATTCCATCACTGACCTCTGCTAGTCATGTTGGGGATTGGTCGACAACCTCTACATGTCATGTTGAAAAGCAACGACCAGTTGTTGCAAGTCATGTTGGGGACATCCCTCTAGTCACCATGAGTCATCCTGACATCACATCTCCAACCTATGTGCATCATGTGGGGGATGAACCACCAGCCTCTACTAGTCACGCTGAGAGCATGTCTCCAGCCCTTGTGAATGACATTGGGGGAATTCATACAATTGAGAAGACTAGACGTGTAAGACGTAAGCCCAATTTCCTTTGTATTATTTGTGAAGGATGTCACCTTACTTATTTGTGTCCTGCTACTGCTGGGATACCAAAAGTGTGGTCCTCACCTAGGGGCCCTTCGGGTTTTGAGTCGTATTTGGTTTCCCAACACTGTGTTTCTCCTTTGATTGACATGGTATTCATGCCGATGCAATCATCATTGGACCCCACTCCTATTTTTTAGGGTGGTGTGTCTCCCAGCCTTGTTGTCACCCATCCTATTCAACCAATGGTTGAAGAAGTGGTCATATCGATGCAATCTTCGGTCAATCCAACACTTCTTTTGGAGGGTGATGCATCTTTCAACCATTTCACATTTCCCTTTGACTGGGATGGTCTTGTGGAGTATCCAATTCCTCCTCCTATGCTCTTTCAAGTAAGAGACGTTATCTGATATATCGTGGAGAAGGTAACCTCCACTATCACTTTATCCTCCTCTACTTGGAGATCTCTGGGTTTTCCCAAGCTTGTGTCAACTATTTGTGAGTTGTTGACCTTTAACAAAAATCCTGCACAGGAGCCTTGGCCTCCCCGATGACATGCTGCCTAGAAACCCCCCAAAGAGTATGATTTAAGCTCTTTTTTGACTCATCTAAAAAGCAAAAAGATTGTCGAGTGAATTTGTCCCTTTCACACTCGTTAATTGGATTTGAAAGGTCGTGAGTATTGGTTAAGATATTTTCCAACTTGTTTCAAAAAGAGAAAATATTTTCAAGTGAACTTGTCTCTTTCACACTCATAAATTGGATTTGAAAGGACATCTATTTGGTGCAAGTTTATCCCTTTTTCAAACCAAGTAGACTAAGATTATGAAAAAGAACATTTTTTGGCATTAAGTTGTAATTACATCTCATGCCCTTGTTTGCAGTATTGAGCCTATTTTCGGTTCTTTCTTTTGTGTTATAAATCGTTCACCTTAGCAGGTTGCATCCTCAACCAAGAAGAGCCTTGTTTATATCCTTTGCAGCTTGACACCCTATACCCAGGAGGAAACATTCCCCCGAGTGTCCATATCCCACATGCACCTCCTTGCATTGAGCATAGGTATGTTCCACTACTGGAACTAGTTTTGCTTATTTGCGACACTTGTTTCTTCCTCTGTATCATAGCATTCATTTGAATATGAAAAAAAAAAAAAACGATGGGCGGGAAGGGAATATTATCTTATATTGGCAGAAGTCGTGTCTCCTTTGAATAGAGCATGAAATTGTTAAGTCCACTTGTCATCAAAATTTTGGGTTTAGCATGACCTTCGGAAGCTAAGATCGTTATAGAGAGTTTACTCCCCCGACTGGTTACTCTTCCAGTCCCTATGGAGAGTTTGATTGATGCTTCCTGCATATCAAAGTTCCATCATTGAGTCTATGTTGCCAGAGTCTTTCATATGTCTCATGATCTTGTTCAAAGGATGTCTATCAACCTATGTCGGTCATTCCTCAGAAATCTTGACTTTGCATGTCAGCGATACCCTCAGTGTGTCTTAGAATCACATGAAGTTGTATTCCTTTTGAGCAACCTAGTCGTACTTTCCTCATTGGTAGGTAACCTTGAACCCAGCAATCAACATTTCATCATTGGTTGTTGACTAGGTGGTTTCCTTTGTGTTCGATGGCAAGACATCTATTCACACATTGGGATTCGTGCAGTGCCTTGGATTCCATTATCCTTATTGGTGGTTTCCTCACCTTTGTCAGTAGTTTTCCTTATTGGTTGTTATTCAGAGGGTGTTTTTCATGTGCCGCTTGCACCTAGAACACGTGAAGGATGCACAAGGTCGTTGGTTTGTGAACATGTTCTTCGTTCGATTTCCTCCAAATCATCAAGCTCATGCTTTGTACCTCATGCTAAATGATGAGAGATGCCTTAATGCTCTCCTTTTAGCAGGTCTCCTTCCATCGACTTCATCTCATCTATTCTGAAGACAAGACCTAGATTCCTATGAGTACCTAGAGGCTTGCATTCATTAGTGGCAGGTTCGCTCGCCATCAACAGTTGGGAATACATCAGTGTATCCTAATCAATGGATTCTTCAAGTGTTTGACCCCAACTTCGTTATTCACACTTGTAATAATGTACTTGGTGCCTTGATACTTATTTTCATCATCAGTAGGTTGTCTCGTGTTTGTTAACGGTATACCTCAATGACCGGTAATCAAATGAAGTCTCATTGTGTTTGACCTCAACTCATTTATTCACACGATGTAGACTTGCACCTTTGGCAGATTGTGTAGAAGACTTGAAGACATCAATTTATAGTCCCAGCTTTCCTGAGTTGTTACTACCATTCATTGGACCAGTACCTATGTGACTTCAATGATCATGGAAGATCAGATTGTACTCCATTGTATACAGATATCTTCAGATTGATTTTGAGATTGGTTTTACTGGGCATGTAGCCACCTTTTTATTACCTATTCATGGCCATGGTTAGTTGTTTGGTATATTTTCACAAGGATCTACAGTGCAATTCAAATTGGCATCCATGTGTGCAAAGTCAGTACATACTGTAATGAGCAACTAGTTCTTCCAGCTGGGTCCCCATTACTCCATTTATGGGTCTTATAATGTATTTCAGACATTGTAGATATTCCTCTTACCTCACACATTAGGGGGCATCTGTTATAGCAAGATTTTCCTCACCCTGTGTAAACTTGCACTGAAGGCCTTTTTCCATTTCCTTATGCAGACTTGAAGTCCCTTTTTGCAAATCCCGGAGATAAAAACATTATTTTTCCATAGATAAGTGCCCTACCTTTAGTACAGCATGTGTATAATCATGTTGCACCACTACAGCCCGCGTAGATCAGAATTTGTGCCCAAAATTAAAAAATGGTGTCAGGTTTCCATGTCACGTCATGAGATATATGATCCTTGGCCTTCCATATACTGGAAATGTTTCAACTCGACCCTTCAATTCCAATTGAAGGCTACAAATGGGCCAAATCCGATCTATGGAAAAAGAAGAGAAGAATTCAACTTCGAGAGAAAAGTTACTCTGGAGAAATTGTTCACTTCATATTGAGTCTGCATCCCTTTGTCCTTTAAGTCTGAACACATTGTTCATCCCCCAAGCTCTTCCCTACTTGATTAAGAACCTCATTTTCTCTATTATATGAGCTTGTCTTTGGTGGAGGATTGAAGTGGTGGAGGCCCAACTGAAAGGGATTTAGTTTCTCGGTTCCAAACCATGCCGACACGGAAGTTTGTAATTCATTCACTTTTGTTGATTACATTTTAATAGAAATACTCTTTTCTCATCTAATTAATATCTTTCAAATATTTGAATTATTATTCCATGGGCGTATTTCTTATGAATATCGATGGATTATGTCATTGAATGTGCTAACATTATATATTATCACGATATTCTTGCATTTCTTGGTTGTTGAGGACAAGTTGCAGGTGTATTGCTTTGAGTCATGTGCTCAACGGTGGACTTCACCGAACGTCTAGACGAGGTAGGACTTTTATCTTGTCTTTCTAGCATATTTGTTTATATTGCATACCTGAGATTAGAGTTGATTTATGTAGTCATTTCCGTCTGTTTTGGTTTACCCCTAGCCATAGAGATATTTTCCTCGTAAGTATTAGTAGGGTAATATTATTAGGTCATAAAAAGTAGATCAATGTCAAAGTATTAAGGTACTAAAGAAAAATAAGATATAATAATGATATAGTAGTGTTAGTTATTAAAGTATAATTAATAATATCGTAGAATTAGCTAATAATATTAGGTCATAGCATAGTAGTGTAATAATATTAGGACAAAAAACCTATCAATATCAAAGTACTAAAGTACTAAGGAATAAAAAATATATAATAGGTAATAAATATGTTAATAATGATATAGTAATTTTAATAGTGATATAATAATATCATATAATAGGTCATATTAGTAATTAAATGTTTACAAATGAAAATGATGACTGTGTATTTTCTGAGCAACTCTACAAGACTTATGTTCTATCAAACTTCTCTAATTCAACCTTGGGAAAGTTGAAACTATAACATTTGGCCCAATTTCCGATGAATACTTTTCAGAATTATAATGAGCTGGATTTAGAATGTTCGTCAAAGTCATTTCATCGCAAGAGAGATGAACATAACCACCCATCATAAGTCTGACATTTAAATTTACTACGTGGCAGCCGCATAAATATTTAATCTGCCAAATTTTTGTCATAAAATAACATCGCCACTACAACAATCATATATAGTTGTCGTGTGTTCGATGCAAATGGAGGCCACATGGAATTTTCTGGGAAAGTTTCATCTGCCAAGTGTCCATCATTTTTGCGACATAATATCACAAAACTATCATCACAGCATTGACTTGCATGTCATTGGATGTGTGATGTTATGGCAAGCACACGTCGTTGAAGTAGCAATGATAAGGATGGCTTAGTTAGTCTAAGGGGAAGCGCAACGGTCGAAAAATTCCATTAGTGTTGCAACGCTATGGTGGGTCAATATCATCGAAGTTACATTGAACTATAGGAATAGTCCATTAGGGCATCGACGCACTCGAGAGATTGATCATCGAAGAAGAGACAAGATGGGAATTTTCTATGGGATTTTTGATGAGGAATATGGGAGTCGAAATTCTAACGGGTGGAGAATAAAGTTAAAAAAAAAAAAACAAATTGATATTATATATCGAAAGCCATGCTTATGATGTATTGGACATAGGGAGCAAGTATATGTCTTAGACTAAGAAGTCGAAGAAGTTGAGTGAAATGTAGATGACAATGTTCTTGACATCTGATTATATAGACGATTAGGATTAGGGTTTATAATGTTGCATAAAACCCTAATTCAAGCTTGTCAGAGCCTCCACATCTAAAAATGCACACTCACACGCCTCTAATTTCTTTCCTTATTCAAAATGCATGCCATGATTGAAAAAAATGCACGCCTAGGTGTGGTTTGCTTGCCAGGATTGAAAAAAATGCATGCCCAGGTGTTAACACACCTGCAATTTGAATGATTCAGGTTTTTGAGGGTGTATAATTTTACACCTTTCTACATATTTATATTTTCATTTACAAACATAAAAGTGGATGTTGTGTAAAAGAGGCAAAATCTACCTTGTAAATTGAGAGACCAAAATAGTAGAAAGTGACCTAATGGAAATGCACGCCCATGCTTCTATATACTTCCCCACAACTTGTTGATTTTTGGCCTTTCCAGGAGATCTCACTTGTATAGCATGCCCCGCACAAAATAATTGATATAAAATTATGAAACTCATACCAGAACTAGTAAGATCTGTCCACTATCCAATACAACTAGTCTCACTCAATTTGGATACTCGAGGAAGAATTTAGTATTTTCTTACCCAAAACACCTGCTTGAGACTAGTCAAGAGGACTAGTCATATACCCTATGTTCCATAGGGTGTATCTACAAATTTATGATGAAACAGAAGCTAAAATTTATACCACAGATACCTTACTAATTTATTAGAATACACTTTGGATTTCAGGGTCTGAAACATTACAGAAAAAAATTTATAGCGAAAATTCCGCAATGACTCAATTCAAGATGATTCCAGAACCCTAT
>CBVK0103286025.1:0-22713 GCA_900067695.1 Picea abies
AATTTGTTGGTCATTTATGGAGAACATTGTGGAAGAATATGGGAACAAAACTATCCTTTAGTTCTGCATACCACCCTCAAACATATGGACAAACAGAAGTGGTGAATTCAAGTTTAGGATATTTGTTGAGGAGTTTGGTAACTGAACACCATAGTCAGTGGGATCATATTCTAGCACAAGCAGTGTTTACATATAATAACCCAATGAACCGAAGTACCAGAAAAGGTCCATTTCAAATAGTGTATGGAATGAATCCGAGGGGAGTGTCATAGTTAATATATTTGGAGTAGAGTGAATTTAGAAGTGTTGGATCCAAAGACTTCGTTGCAGAAATGCAGAAGCTTCATAATCAAATCAAAGAGAAGTTGAAGAAGAGCAGAAGTGAATACAAACGCAGAGTTGATCGAAACAGGATGAAACCTCAATTTGAATTCGGATATGAAGTTCTAGCACATCTTAGGAAGGAGAGGTTCTCAAGGGGAACATATAATAAACTAAAGCCGAAGAAGATAGGACCTTGCAAAATCCTAAGAAAATTTGGTGAGAATGATGATGAGATAGAGTTGCCAGAAGATGTGGGTATATCACCCATATTTAACATTGTAGACCTGTATCCTTACAGGGAAGATGGAGCTGAATAACCCGAAGATCAGAAGGAGATCCAGTGGAAAAAGAAGATGCCTGTAACAGAAAAGTCGCAGATGGAGCAGATCATAGATTGAAGATTTGGTAAAGTGGAAAGGATGACCAATAGAAGATTTCACTTGGGTGAGTGAAGCAGACATCCAAAATCATGAAGGTCAGTGCAGGAGCTCATGGACATGAGTCCATACGTTTTTCAGCCAGAGGAGTATGATACAGGAGCATTGCCAACAAAGCACAAGAAAAGGACACCTAGGTGCACTACCGCACATTTTGAAGAAATTTGATTTTTGAAAAGAGCGTATCACGCAAATATTTTGAAAAGAGATTGTAATTAAAGAACATATTTAATGTTGTAGAGATGGATAAGTTCATGAAGACATCATAGAATGTATTTCTTTTAATGAAGTGGAGTGCAGTACAAATCTGATGTATTCGATCTGATCTGTCTACCACAAATATTTATTGTAATAAATTCTAAGTAGTTGATAGCTTTTAATATGATAGGATATATTTAGAGTAGTTGGAGGGAAGAGCTCAGAGAAACCTCTTGTATAAATCTTTTTATTGTTTCCCATAGAAGGTTGTTGAATCTATTGTATAGGTTGTCATTGTAGAGAAGTTGGCATTCTAGTTATTGATGAGTTGTTGATACTTGTTGTAGAAGCAGTGTATGAACATATGTATATTTCAGTGAAGTGAATATAACAAAGGAGAATTTTCCAAATGCCTAGTGTTTTTGTGTCTATCTTAATGAACGAATGGTAGACTTTCTGTTTATTTTGAATTCTCTATTATTTCTTGTTCTTGTGTTTATGTATGCATTTACATGGTTAGATGTATAAGTCTATGAAGATTTAGATAAGTTTTAGTTGTTTCTATTCTACGAGCAAGTGCAAGTGTGTATATTGTCCATAGGGAGTGCATTGACAGAGTTTGTTTTGACTCAAATCTCAGAAGAGATAAAGTGAACTTATGTGTGCAAGGAGTGCATAGCATCCACAAGGTGTGCGTGAAAGAGTTTAGTTTGACTCAGAAGGTTCTGGAGAGATAGCTTCAAGAAAGTTGTCTGCAAGGAGTGCGTGATCGAGTCTTTTTAATTAGAATTTTAGGAGGATTAGCGAGAACCACCAATAGAGTGGTTGGATTTTAGAAGGGAACATGTTGCAAAGAGTGCATGGGATGAAATTTGACTAAGTGTTTTGACTCAGAAGGTTCTGGGATTTGAGTCAAAACAAACTCTGTCAATGACTGAGTCTTTTTAATTAGAATTTTAGGAGGACTAGCGAGAACCGCCAATAGAGTGGTTGGATTTTAGAAGGGAACATGTTGCAAAGAGTGCATGGGATGAAATTTGACTAAGTGTCGAAAGGATTAATCTAAGGAGACAAGAGTTTAAGAAAGAACAAGCATAGGAGGAAGAGCGACAAGAAATCGTCTAAGGAAGGAGTCCTTTGAGGTTTCTCCAATTTATCAAAGAGAGATGCATCCATGAGGGATTGTGATCATTCCAGACTGCCAGAACTGGGAGGAGTTGCAAGAAGGTTAGTCGTGAGGTATTTCATAGGTTGGAGTTCATGACACTTTGAGGTATTGAAAGGTGGGATGATCGAAATCACGAAGTTGCGAGGCAAATCTTAATCGTTGGCTACGAGGAGACATGCGGCATTATATTAAAGAATATAGAAGTTATAGGTCTGGAGGAATTAAGTGTGGAGTGAGTGAAGTTTCCCAAAGTCGCCAAACCCGAAATACCATTGGACTGTCGGATTCAGGGAAACGGGTGGTATAGATCTGTGAATTTAGAGAAAGTTGTTTCAGAAAGAAGTAAGAGAGGAGGTTACAGTATCGCTAGAGCCTAAAGTGGCAAAGGATTGGCCCGAGGTTATAGCCCGCGGTTACATTAAGGGAAAGGAGTCTAGTACGAGACTAGTACTCACTAATTAGTGTTACCAAGCGTTAAGGTGCGAGTGGTACAAGCTTGCACGTGACATCAAGGGGACTTGTGTGAGTGTATAAATTTCACACGGTCTTTTGAAGGCCCGAAGAACCAATTCAGTTCGAGGAGTTTGAAGATACAAGGTCGAGGGGTCGTAGAATCCCTAGGAGGGAAGGGGGTGCTTGTTGCCACATCATTATGGTTTTCAACCATTTTGATCCATTTGCAAATCTTAGGTTTTCTGTGTGGAGATCCTAGAGAATAATATAATCATGTTGTCCATGAGAAATTTTGAGAAGGGATTTTTGAACACAGATAATAAGGCATTCCCAAACACATGTAATCTATCAGAGAATGTAGGTGAATATTGTAATTTTCAAAGGAGAGACTATTTGATCAGGGAATAGAAGAATTAATTGAAGATAGCTAGTCACAAAAGTATGTCATGGTATTGAAAGACGCCACAATAAAGTTGTAATGTAAAAGTTGTGGGATTTTAATAGAGAGAAAGTATAAAACCAAAGCATATATGTCGAATTTCTTGGTTCGTTGATGGTGGGAATTTAAGATTGTTTTCTCCACTCCTGTTTACAATGTTGCTTCATACTCTTCAATGTTGCTTTGCTCCAATTCTAATCAGCATCAATAACTACATAGAAAATAAATGACAATATTATGTTTACATAAACTTAGACTTTAGGCATGGAAAAAAACTCCCACAATACTGCAAATTGAAATGACTTGGGAGTGGTAAAATGATCAACCATTTTATCAAACATAAGAGAGTTGCAAGAACAGTAAAATTACACATAAAATAGAAACTAAATGGCCATAAAGTAGAAGCTAAATGCCCCACACTTAGTAAAAAGACACACACATTAAAGAGGTACGAGGGACATACATAGTAAACGAAATGCCCTGCATGCATAGTTAAAAAACAGAGTCGTAAATAAGTGGACATAAAACCCCAAGAGAATGAGTGGGCATAGGGCATAACACTTATGAGAATGTAAGGTGGGCATAAAATCCTAAGAGATAATTAACACGTGGTCATTATGACAAAAAAATTGAATGTCTTAGATGGAAACCACGCATGCATTCACTAAAAGTTAAAAAAATAGTAAAAAACTTAAATATGTTAAAAACTTAAATATAAAGTGGATATTAATAATTGAATTGATTAATATTATGTTAAAAAAATAGTAAAAAACTTAAATATGTTAAAAACTTAAATATAAAGTGGATATTAATAATTGAATTGATTAATATTATGTGAATTACAATAATTGGTCATTAATAGCTAAATATTATGTGAATTACAATAATTGGTTATTAATAGCTACATATTATGTGAATTATAATAATTGGTCATTAATAGCCAACATCATTGCATATAAAGTGGATATTAATAATTGAATTCGTCATTATTATGTGAATTATAATTAGCACAGTCACATATTGTGGCTGATCAACGTCGAAAGGTTGATAAGATGAAAATAATTCTTAAAAGAATATATTAAATTTTATTATTTATTAACAGATAAACGGTTGAGCTTCATTTATCTAGTGTTAATATTTTAATTTATGTTAATCACTTACGTGGCAATTAGTTAGCTATCAAAGTAAATTTTAAATATGATTAGGTAAATGTAAAATGCCCCAATTAAGGGGTAATGAGCCACTATTTAGGGCTTAACAGTTGTTAGTTATTTCCATTGCGAAGACCAGTAGAAATCACCATAGAATAAAAGGTTATATGACTAAATAATAATTAAATTAAATAAAAAAACATATCAATGTGTACGAGACTCTAGAAAGACTAAAGTGGAATACCTAAATGGTTGTCTCTTGGTTTCGATAATAAATTATTATCTACTAAACAGGGCCAACCATGTGAATTTGGAATCTCATCCCACCCCACCCCTCCCCCTCCCCCTGACCCTCACATCACTCTTAATTCCCCATACCCAATCTATCTTCTTGAAAATAATTGAAATTCCACATAAATGTAAAAATGGAAAATATTCTTCTAGCAATTTATGAATTTATATATTATGTTCATTCTATGTTGCGTCCCTTCAACCCTCTATTGTAAGCGGTGTCTGAGAAGAAAGATGAAATGGGGTTTTTCTCCTCATCATATTCTGTGTCTTATGGATCCTCTATCTTGGGATGCTTTCCCTTAACTTTATTAGTCGTTCCACCTACAAATACCATAGTTACACGATAAGTCATAATCATTTAAAACGAACTAAAAAGAGGGATTTATTTCCAAATATATTCATATATTCGGGATTAACCAATTACCAGATCTTTAACGCGATTTGGAGTTAAAATTTAATATGCCAATATTGCTTGTGGGAATATTCTCCTAGGTCTGCAAAGGGTTATCACTTTTTTTCAGAAATTTATGTATGAAACTGAGTGATCCAAGAGTATATCCAAACTTGAAAAATTTAGAAGGTTTTCATTTATGCCGACACTGTCTACACAATAGAGATCTCACGGGGAGCTTTTCAACACAATTTGAATGAGGTCGAATGGACTTCATATGTGCAAGATATGGCTTGGTGAAATGATCTATATTTATGAGCGGAACGAATGAAACATGGATATATAAAATTAACACAGATATACAGATAACAATAATAGAGATACAGTGGAACTTAACTTCTATTCAATAAATAAATCTGTTGAAATTGTAAAATGCATAATGAAAACAATCTTGCTCAAATGGTGGTAACTAATCTCTGAGAAGAGATGTGGTGGCTACGCGCATTCTTCTTAGCACATTACAATGAGGTCTCCAAGACCTTTTAGCATCAAGAAGTAAACAAAAAAACCTCGACATCCAAAAACCTAACCCTGGGATATGAAGTGCCAAAATTCATGTGGGCCATGTTGGCACTATTATGTGTGCGGGTTGTAAGACCCAAGGTTCGGTTTATCTAACACCAAAAAAACCCACGAAACATCGGCCCTTTCGGCATCACTTGTTTGCGCAGATGAAGTCTCACCTTAGGTATCTATGGGGACTACTAGAACTAGGCTTCTGCAGTGGTAAGGGAATGGGAGGCAAACATTTGGTTCATTCTTCCTTAGTAGGTTATGCACGTAATTCAGCTCTGTCTAGTTATTGACTTACCCATTATTCATATTTATATACTATCATATTCCAGTTGACTATATATATTTGTTACTATCACAATCATGAATCATTGGACCATTATTAACTATCAAATGAAGCTATTCTATTATGCATGTAGATATTATTCGTAATCAAACACAGAAACATAAACAACATAGGATTCAGTAACATATCTCTATCATTTCTCTATTCATCCTTCTCAACCTTCGACTGTTACATTCAATAGCTCTAGAATCAGTATCAATCAAAATGTAACATAAACTAATCTATCATAATCAAACTTCATCAGAACAATACCTAGCTGAACCAACCAACTGAACCCCTAATCTCCCAACCCGTTAAATATTTATATCAAAATCTAGGGCTAAAAACTCTAATCTATTCGTCCCAAAAATATCCCATTATAATGCATGGCCATCTCAGTTAACTAGTTGTTTGACACCTTTCTTCTTCCTTTTAGCCTTCATGCCGCTTTTTTGTTGTTCTTTTATTTCTGGGATGTCGGGTTGTCATTCTCCTGTTATGTTTTATTTCCTTGCTTTATTCTTGTAGCTTTATTCTTCGAGTTGCATGTTGTCTTCCTTTTGTGCACTTTCCTCCTTCTATGCACTTTCTTTTTGGATGTGCCTCGGTTACATGCTCTCTAGATTTCCTTTTTCCTCCATGCAGTTCTCATATACTTAGGATTTTTCCACAAAATTTTATCAAAATTGCAAAAATTGCTTTCAAGATTGTATGTCCAACAGGCCCCCAACACTCACTTGTGGCTCATCCCGAGCCACTCAAGCATGTTTCCTACTCTTCCATGTTGAAATGAAGTTTTTAGAAGCCGCATTTTCCCCCTATACCTCTTTGATGATTTCAGTCTCTGTTGTTGTTATCTCCTCTTCTCCTTACGCGGTCAGGTTTGTAAGTTTTCCCTATACCTCTACACCGTAGCCAACTCTTCAATTACTTGCACTGCCTCTTCTTGTAGTGGTCCCAGTCTCTATTGCAGTATCTTTTGTTGATACCTCATTTTCTCCACTTCTACATGTTCCTGTCATTGAGCTAAATTCGTTGACATACGCGCTACCGATGGTAGTGTAGCCACCCTTTATGTTGCCTACTGTGCATGTTCTTGCACCTCTCTTAGCTTGGCCTCTACAACCTTCATCTTCAAGTATTCTATCAACTCTATCCACACATGCTTGTTCTCCTTGTAAAGATTTGTGCATTCACCCTCAATCTTATTAAGGTTAGCAATTGTTGTGTTTTTCGTTCTCGTTCTGCCTTCACACACTTCTTGTGGCGATCCTAGCATGCTCCTTAGCTTGAAATCTTCTTTTTATAATCGAGCACCCTTAATAACTTCATTTATCGTCTATACTTGTTCCTCCATAGTCACTTCGACTACTAGGGAAAATTTTCGAATTGCTTTATATAACGTTTGGACTGTTGCTTGGGTTTTCTTCACCATGCTCTCAGCCTCATCCTTTTCCTTTAATACCGTCTGAGCCTCTTCTACTCTGCCTTCAACTTCTCTCTTTTGTTGTAGTGTTGTTTCATACTTCTCATGCTCCTTATGCTTCTTCACAATAAGCCTTAGAGTTTTTTCCTTCTCCCTCTTGACGGCCTCTTCCCACCTAATAATAGGCTAATTTTGGATGAAGGAATTGGGGGTCATGTTTCCCTTGGAGAAAGCATCGCTTCTACTGGGAGAAATAATTCTATTAAGCCTCCTCTTTCTATAATCGTCTTCTATGTCGACAATCTGTTGAGGTTTCTTCAGCCCGAGACCATCCTCCTCGTTGCCTATGTCCCTTTGTAAATTCTTCAGGTTCAGTTTGGGCATCGTATATGAATCCAATTTCCAAGAAAATTCTATTTTAGTGTGATCATGATCCGAGTCATTCTCATTTACTATCATGAAGCATCTGTAACCCCTGAAACTATTACTAAGTTTGTGTAAATATGCATACAAATTTACGTTGGAAGCAATGGGAGCTCCTGCATCCAACATGTTCTCAACATCTGAGTATTTTTCCCTAGCCAACTCCAGAAATGGTTGTTTATCGATAATGTCATGATCCACAAATTTGAGGTTGACATTATTGCTCAGCATATTTCCTTCCCTACTCACCCTGAGGGGGAACCGGTGGTATTTCTAGTGGATCTTTCCCCATTCGTCTTGGGTGACAAGTTCCTGAACTAGCATTGTGTGTGTACTCTAGAATTTGTAGCCCTGTTATGTTCTCTAGTTCGCTCTTGTTTTCTCTTCTTATCTCTCCTTCGCTCTCATTGGTATGAAATAATAATTTACACTTAACGATATTCTTATGTTTTTGTGCTTATGTGTCGACCGTACCTCTCACATCCTACCTTAACTAATTTGTCCCATCCGTCATCGTATTTGCTGAGTTGTTCCATAATGGCATATTGATTACAAAATCCGTCGGTTGATTTATCCTTCATACTACCAATTTGTCAAAATTTTCGACTGATTTTCCCATTTAAGACTTATATAGCGCTTTTATGGACTGTCACTTTGGTTGTGTAACCGTCATTTTTTTTCTTTAATGATTTTAATGGTCTTTTCATTGCCCAACTATCTCGTCTTCGATTTCGGTGCAGTTTTATGCAGATGTGTGATGACGATTCTTTCTGCACACCTTCTTATGACTTAGTATTTGACCACTTTATATATATATACAACTATTGTCATACATGTGTTCTGGTGCATCCCAAATTATTGTGCAGCCTGTCGGCCATCTCTATAGAGTTTCATCCAACTCCCATTCACTATTCCTTCCAGGACATATCCATTTAAGGTTTCCAACTACGCAGCACCTGTCTTTGTTAGTTGTTGAATCACATAAGGTCTTAACCAATGCATTCTAAATTTCCCTAGATGTTGCATATACTTGTTGTCATAGACTAGTACCAAATCTCCAACTTGAAACTTCTTCTATTTAATGTGCCGATCATGCCAGGCCTTCTCTCTGGATTTCTGAACCTACTGATGGAATCCTGCGACAAACTGATCCTCCTCAAGATTTACTAGTTGTGCCAACCTCTCCTCTATTGTGCTAGTATCTAATAGCTATGTAATTGTTGCAATGCACAATCTAGAAAGAATAAACTCCATTGGCATTACTTATTCTTGTTCGTAGAACAACCTGAAAGGGGTCTAACATGTCAACTTCTTGCTTGTATTCTTGTAATCCCATAATACTTTAGGGACTCTTAAGTCCCAATCATCTATTCCTACATTGCAAATCTTTGTCAAGGCATTCTCCAAGATCTTATTAAAAGCTTCCACGGTTCCATTGGTCTGAGGGTGATAGGGGGTACTCTTTTGGTGATGAATCTAGAACTCCTCAGTCAATGCTATCATTTTCTTATTTAGAAGGTGTGTCTCTTGATCATTGAGTAATATGCACGGACATACAAACCTTGTGAATACATTTTTGAACAGAAACCGTGCAGCAGTTTCCACAGTACACTCTATAACTGGAGTTGCTTCTCCTCATCTTATCAAATACTTTATCGCAATAATGATATACCTTTCCCATGATCTTCTTGTTTGTGGGTTGATTGGCCCCATAAAATCTATGGCCCATTTCTCAAATTCTTGCAACATAACCTGTGGATTCAAAGGAATTTTTCCCCTCCTAGATGGTTTTCCCGCTCGTTGGCATACATTGTATGATTGACAGTATTCCTTTGCATCCTTGTGAAGTGTCAGCCACCAAAGTCTTGCACACAAAATTTTATGTGTAGTTTCTCGCCCTGCGTAATGTCCTCCAGCAATGCCATTGTGCACTTCTTCAAGTATTACCAGCCTTTCATGCTCCAACACACAGTATCTCAGTATTCCATCTACACCCATCTTGTATAAATTCCCTAAAATCAACTGATAATCTATTTATTTCACTGTTAGTTATTTATTTTGTGCTACATTCATCTCAGATGGAGCCATGCATGTGTTGAAGAACTGTACGATGTCCGAGAAGTAATCATCCACCATCCTTAATGCAAATTATTGTGCATCTGGGAAGTTGTCATCTAAATTTCCTGCATCTTACCTTGACAATATGCATGATAGATGATCTATTCCTGCATTCATCTTCCCTGGTTTAACTATGACTTCGAAGTCATATTCCTAAAATAATAATAGCCACCTACATATTCTCCCCCCCAACACCGGCTTGTTGACTAAGTATTTTAATGTAGAATGGTTGGTATACATATTAAAGTGAGACCCCAATAGATAATTCATGAATTTATGTAGTGCATAGACCATCGCCAGTCCTTCTCGTTCTGTGGTTGTGTAGTTCTTCTCTACTATAGACAGCTTCTTGCTTGCAAATGAAATTAGGTGATCGATGTCTCCTTCCCCTGGATAAGATAGAATGACTCCCAATGTTATGGACAATGCGTCCATGTGTCATGAAACTCCTTGTTCCAATCCAGAAAAATTAAAATCGGTGCAATCACCAACTTATGTTTCAGGGTGTCCAACCCCTTCTGACAGTCTTCATTCCATTGAAATTT
Source organism: Picea abies (assembly GCA_900067695.1). NCBI lineage: Eukaryota > Viridiplantae > Streptophyta > Pinopsida > Pinales > Pinaceae > Picea > Picea abies. The sequence goes on from CBVK0103286025.1 coordinate 10,266, forward strand.
TTCTTCCTTCTTTAGTAACTTTTCCATTGGCATTGTGATATGTGCATATCCCTTGATGAACTTCCTATAATAACATGTATGACCCAACATCACCCTCAGATGTCTGATTGATGTAGGTGATTCTAACTCCAAAATGACTTCAATCTTAGATAGGTCTAAAAATAGACCATGTTTGCACACTACATGTCCTAAAATAATTTCAAACGATGCGCAAAAAATGCACTTCTTCAAGTTCAATGAAATTTGACACTACCTGCAGTGATTAAACATAATTCTAATAACTTATACATTATCCTTCAGTAGACTGAACATCGTTCAATCATCCAAGTAGACTTCTAGGAACTTATGGATGAACTCCTTGAATGTTGCAACTACTACCTTGGAAAACATCACAGGGGCATTCTTCAATCCAAATGAAATAACCTTGTACTAATAACTTCCCTATTCCATCGCAAAAGTGGTCTCCTTTCAATCCTCCTGGGAGATTCATATGTGATGGTACCCAAAGAATCCATCTGTAAAAGAGTAAGCTTCATGGCCTCCCACTTTCTTCAGTACCTCATCTATGAATGGTGTTGGAAATGGGTCATGTAAGAACACGTCATTTAACTTCCTTAGATATACACATATCTTGATCCCATTTGTCTTCTTGTCCTGCACCATCATCGGACTAATCCACTCAAATTCTTCTACATGTTCAATGATTCCTACGTCCAACATCCTATCTATTTCATCTTTTACCTTCTCCTTATACCTCATATTTAGCCTGTAAGGCCTCTAGCGCACTTTCTTATCTCCTGGTTTCAGTGGGATCTTCATCTCATCCAAGTCTCCTACTATGCCCTTCATATCTAAAAAATTTGTTGGAAATAATTCTTGGTATTCTCACAGTAAGTTTGCAATATTTTCAACTGTCTCTTCACTCCATTAGTCTCCTATCTTCCTAAACTTGGGATTCTCTATCATCTCAATGTTTACCTTCCACATTTTTATCGGCTGGGTATATGTGGCAGATTCGAGCTCTGGCCCTTCTATGGCTCATTATCCTTATGTCTTTTATATCTATATATTCCTAGGATCATCTTCATCATACTCTTCCTTGTCTACATTATAGCATTCTAGTAGCTTATGGATAGTCATATTGGCTCTGTGCTCACTACATACTGGTATCACCTCCATCGTCTCTTCTTTTGAGAAGATCTTCATCTGAATCGCCTGTAGCCCTGCATATATGGATGGAGATTCATGTTAAAATGTAAGCATTATTTTGAACCTATGGATAATTTATTGCCATATTGTTGTCTCCCTGCGCATTTCCAACTCCAAGTACCAGTTCTTCATAATTGTGCCCGGTGTGTGTATAAATTTGTGTGTCCACTCTGCCTTTGGTACTGAACCCCACAAAGCCCTGCACTAATCCACATGACCTGTTGGGTCACTCTCCCCTGTATATTTTTGCACAGTGTTTTCTCCCTCAATGCCAAGCCTTATGTGAATTAATATATTGCATTATAGCCAGTCTTTGATTCCCTCTCTGTGTGCAACCCACCATTTGGATGGAGTCGCTTTTAATACCAAATTCAGTGCTAACAGCCTTTGTTTTTTGGGTACCTTCAACTCAAATGTTTTTACAATTGTACTTATATCATATAATCCATCATACCTAGGAAGGTTACATAGCTTTGTTTCAATCCAACACACGGATCGAATCATGCACGCACATCGTCTAGTTGACACTCCATGCATTCTTTGTTACCAATGTTCTAGACCTGCCACTGACATTATTTGTTACGCATGTGAACTGACACTTCGCCAACTCAATGCACCATATGTTGTCGGGTTTACATAATCCTCCATCCGCACAGTCATGTTATATAAATTTTCAATGACATTCACTCTTGTTGGTTATGTGTATCTATGTACTTCTAATGGGTCTAAGGGTGTCGTAACTTTCAAATCTCCAACTTCAAAAATAATCTCCCTACTCTTCAAGTTGATGATCGCTTGGTTATCAAAATCCCATTCCATTCCCATCAGTGTTGGATATGGTTGACTGTCATCCACAATCTCAATAAATTCAATGTTTGCTACGTTGTGCACCCCATCTATGTTCACAGGTACTCCTATTAACCGACCAATCAGGACTATTTTGTGTTGATTTGCTAATCTGAGCTTAACATGAGACCATAACAACTTGGGTTTTCCCATCAACTCCCATGTCTTCTTAGGTAACATGTTCATGTCAGAACCCACGTCAAAAATAATAGTATCCACATCATACTCTCCAATCTGCGCACTGAATCAGAATTCTTCATTGGTTCACTTCCTGCTTAGTACATGATTTACCATCCTTTGTGTAGCTAGAGTTTCCCTTCCTCTTGTGCAGTGATCAATCATATCGTATAATGTACTCAGTGCAGCCTCATCTTTGATTATCTCTACACAATTTCTCAATAATTATATTAGCATACTTACCTTCCCCGCTGGCTTCTCTGGAATTATGCAATCTTCTTCATGAGGTGTTGCAGATGTTGATGCTCCCCAATTTGTTCTGAGTAATTATTTCCTTTCCCTCTGATATGTTTCCTTTTCTTGTTGAGGATCAAAGGCTGGTATGGGCCCTACTAAATTTCTTACCCATTTTTTCGTCTGCTTCCCTTGATTTGTCTTATCAGTCCCTGTTATATCCCCTCCATGTGTAAACATGGCTACTATGGGCCCTTCATTGCGTCTTTCAGCTAATATCATATGCACATTCTGATTCGGATTTAGGTTTTGGTTTCCTCTAGCCTACCACTTTGTAACTAGTTGGGGACAGTATTTTATCAAATGATCCAGTGCTCTGCCATATGTGCACGGCGTACATGGATTCTATAAATTGCAAGCCAAGTGTCGAATTTGATTACATTTGTAACATATAATGGTTCCTCTTCCTCCTCTTCCAAAATTCCCTCTACCTTGGCCTTCTCTATCAAGTCGAATGTGTGACAATCCTTCTCCTAGTGTCCTATAGAATTGCAAAAATTTCAAAACAAGTTCTTTGGCGTACTATAGTACTTTTGTAGTAGTGGACACTTCATTAGGTGATGGCCCCATTTATTACATATCTCGCAATATCCTCCTCCCAGTAATGGATTTGGTGCTCCTGTTGCCAAATATTGTGAAAATCCTAGGAATTCATCTTTCTGATGGCCTTTAGTCCTACATTTTTTGCACCAGACTTGATCACGTTTCTCCTTTCCCTTTGTCAGTTCTGTCAATTGAATTGTCAATGCAGCCAACTATGTCTAAACTTGCATCATGCTGCCACTGTCTCCCACCGGAGATGACTCCATTTTCATCGCAATCTCTAGTGCCTTAGGTTGTGACGCAACCTTATGTTGGATCAATGGCCTGCGAATGTGTGGTAGAATCCTTACAATAAACCATTCTTGGTGCTTTTGATATGGGATCTGAAAAGTTAATCTACCCATGACATCCTTAAATCTCAGGTCGAAATCCCATACCAACTCTATTTGTACTTGATTGATCTCCTTCAATTATGTGACGTATTGTGACTCCGACTTTGGATTCTTAAACTCCTTCAGTAGTGCTTCCTTGATCTTTGCCAATGTTCTGGGCTATCATGTAGGTGTGGTGCTTTGTAACTTTATATACCATACTAGTGCACAATATTCACAACTTCATCTTGTATGTTTTTTGTGTCCCAAATCATCTCGCACATGAACAAGTGTTGTTCTGGGTCCTATGACCCAATTCCTTGGAACTCTGGTAGCCTAAGAGTATTATCCACCCCAGCCATCTTTTTCGATGTAGTCCCTCCTTTTGGTGATGTTGGTTGACTTTGATTCTGACTCTACGCACTACTCCCACTATTATGACTGCTACTACTCGATCATCCTTGGCTAACTACAATTGCTTTTGAAAAATCTATAAATGTTACTTCTGATTGTTTTGACTCACATGGGGTCATGGACTCAACGTAGGATTGTGTCTAGGTAGGACTTGTTGGCTCTTATATTATTGGAATGGTCTAGAACTCCTCTTCTTCTCCCCCTAGGTATGGTACCTCCACGATTCGGACTAGTGCACAAGTTTCTCTCCCCTCTGGATCACTACACGGCTCTCTTCTCTCAGCTTCAATATTTTTCCTCTTGTACCTCCTCCCTCTATGCAAATATCCAAACTCATATCCTTCCTATAGTATATCTTCATCTTGCATCCTCAATCCTTCCCTGTCTCTTCCATTACTTCCTTCATTCTCTTAGATGATCCTCCTATCATCCCCCAGTTCCCCTATGTGCATGAACCCCTTAGCAGTCGGATTGCATCACCATCATGTTCTTTTCACACAATAGCATATTTATCCACATATTTAATGATTTCAAGATCAATTACTATCCAACCAAAAATCAATTATTTGAGTAGTTGGGTTACTTATATAATTCATCTTCCTTACCAATTCAGGAGTCCAATTTCTTGACGCTACGACATTGAACCTTCTAGTTTTCTCCACTAATATTTCTAGCCACTCTGTTAGAATAACCGTAAATTCACCAAAGAAAATTTCATGCATATCTGTGAACACATAATTTCGCAACCATTTATTGTTACTCATCTGAGGGTTTCTATTCTCTTGTCATGCGAATTCGTGTTCCTTCCTTTCCAACCATTCTGAGATCTCCCTCTTATTCATCCTCCAAAACATCCCCTTAATTGTAAAGTATCGATCCCAACAATGGAACCATTTTTTGGCGTTATTTTGTGTGCAGGTTGTAAGAACCAAGGTTCGGTTTATCTAAGACCAATAAAACCCACTAGACACTGGACCTTTCGGCATCACATGCTTCCGTAGATGAAGTCTCACCCAACATATCTATGGGGAATGTTACAACCAGGCTTCTACAGTGTTAAGGAAATGGGAGGAAAAAATTCGGTTCATTCTTCCTTAGTAAGTTATGCACGTAATTCAGATATGTCTGGTTATTAACTTACCCATGATTCATATTTATATTCTTATCATATTCCAGTTTACTGTATATATTTGTTACTGTCACAATCATGAATCATTGCACCATTCTTAACTATCAAATGAAGTTATTCTATGATGCACACATATAGCATTCATAATCAAACACATAAACATAAACAACACGGGACTCTGTAACATATCTCTATCATTCCTCTATTCATCCTTCTCAACCTTCGACTATTACATTTAATATCTCTGGACTCAGTATCAATCAGACTATAACATAAACTAATCTATCATAATCAAACTTCATCAGAACAATACCTAGCTGAACCAACCAACTGAACCCCTAATCTCCCAACCCGTTACATATTTATATCAAAATCTAGGGCTAAAAACCCTGATCTATTCATCCCAAAAATATCCCATTACAATGCATGGCCAACTCAGTTAATTGGTTGTTCGACACCTTTCTTCTAGTTTTCGGCCTTCATGTCGCGTTTCTGTTGTTATTCTATTTCTGGGATGTCAGGTTTTCATTCTCATGTTATGCTTTATTTCCTTGCTTTATTCTTGTAGCTTTATTCTTGTATCTTTATTCTTGTAGCTTTATTCTTTGAGTTGCGTGTTGTCTTCCTTTTGTGCACTTTCCTCCTTCTCCGCACTTTTTTGTTGAATGTGCCTTAGCTGCTCGTTCTCTAGATTTACTTTTTCCTCCGCGCACTTTTCATATACATGGATTTTTCCTCAAAACTTTATCAAAACTTCAAAATTTTCTTTCAAGACTGCTTGTCCAACAAGCCTCGATGCAGTAAGTTGGTACATCAACTTCCCAGGGTCATAACTTTTGCATATGATCTTCGTTTTAGGCACATGATAACCCATTTGAAACATCTATTTGATGAATAGACATTATGTTTTCAAACGTTTACTCCATTTATAATGTGACTGTGGCGGGCCCAAAAATGTTGTTTAGGGCCTCAAAACAGCCCCGAAAGTTTATGACCCAAAAAGCTAGAAAAAAACTACAAAGATGAAAACTGTAACTGCCAAGATGAAAGTTGTATGTGAGTCAGTTGGAAGAGGTGGGTGGTCATCGATATCCACTTGGATTATTCCTCCCTCCTTAGGAAGCAATGGTCTCCATTGCGTTGATTTCCCCCATCATATGAGGAAATTTATGTTGAATTTGGCCTCGGGAGAGCCACTTGCCTTGGTGCAGAAGTTGCCCCACTTTGACGACATGATAAAGATGAATATGTTGTTAGAGAGTGCCCTTGACTTGTGTTTCCATGATATAATTAGTGGATTCTTGTTCCATGCAGTCAAGGTTGAGCTATGTTAGTTTCAACTATTCTGCTAGCTATAAGGTGTCCAATAAGGGTGGAAAGTATGGTCAAAGGAGGTCCACATTAAACATTGGGTGCAAGCCAAGGAAGGGGTGAATGTTGACCTCAAAATCATTGTCACCCATAGCCTTGGTGATGGTGTAAGGTCCATAGTGGAGTGGACGAAGCTTCTGATGGGGTCATGTAAGGTGTTCTTTCTACAAGTGCAACCAAACTTTATCTCCCACCTGAAACGTGTGTAGCACCCGGTTTTGATCATGGTGTTGCTTGCACTTAGCATTGGACTTGTGAAAAATATCTTGAACTTGTTGGAATATGTGTTGGATTTGTTCAATGAACCGGGTGACTTTGTCGGCTTCAGTTTGTGCATGGGACGATTGTGTCTGTGTGGATGCAAGGGGTAGTGCAACATCCATGGGACCCAATGGTGTAAATCCCAACCCCACCTGAAAGAGGTTGTGTTCAGTTGAGCTATGTATGGATCTATTTTAATTGTGTTGAATATAGGGAAGACTATCATCCCATGTGCATGAATGCTTGGAATTGTACATGTGAAAGATATGCACGATCATATTGTTGATGAACTTGGTTTGTCCATCCGTTTGGGGGTGCAAGGATGTGGATTTGGTGAGCTTGGTGTCCAGTCGTGACCAGAGGCTTGACTAAAATGTGTTGACTAAAATGTGTTGAGGAACCGAATGTTCCAATCTGAGATGATGGTTTGTGGAATCCCAAAATGTACCTTCATTCATTCAAAGAAGAGATTGATAGTGGCCTCTGAAGTGATTCTCTTCTTGCAGGTGACCAGAATCGACATCTTGGAAAATCGATCAACAACCATGAAAACATAGTAATTTCCCTGCTTGGTTGAAGGAAGGCCCGACATCTAGTCCATCAAGATGGATTCCCGGGGCATGTCAGGTGTAGGAAGAGGGGTGTACATGCCTTATTTATTAATGGTCGGTTTGGAAATGGTGTAAACCATGCAAGACCTAATATACTTGTTGACATCCTGTCAAATTTTTAGCCAATAGAAATGTCGTTCCAACACTGCCATTGTCTTTTCTACTATGAAGTGTCATGTCACTCAACTGTGGTGAGCATCCCAAATTATCTTCACGTGCTCGCTTGATGGAATGCAGAGATGGCCCAGATAGCACAACAACCCATCCTAAAGATCAAAATCAGTGACAATTGTGTTTGTGCCCAGCATATGGTAGGTAGTGGCGAAGTTAGGATCTCTCTCGTAGAGTTGGGGCCATCTGTAGGTCTCATGTCTACATGAGTGTAGCACTATGGTTAGTGTTGCAACTGGATATCGACTGAGGTAGTTAGTGAATTGGTTGGTGCTCCCTATCTTATACTTGATGTTGAGATGGAACTACTGCAAGTATGTGGACCAATTTTTATGGAGGTCATTCTGCAATTTTCCTTGTGTCTGCATGAAATGCAGAGGCTTATGATCAGTGTGGATGGTTTTCTCCTTCCCGAGAATGTAATCCCTCCACTGGAAATAGGCTTGTACAATAGAGTACATTTATTTTTCATAAGTGGGGTACTTATGGATGGTATCTAATAGCATCTCACTATGATAGGTCACAGGATGTCCATGCTGAGTGAGAATTGCATCCACAACATAGTTTGAAGCATCTGTCTCAATCTCAAAAGGTTGTTGCAGTTTGGGTAATGAGAGCACCAGGGTTGAGCATAAGTGTTTCTTCAAATCATCGAATGATTTCTATTGTGACTGAACCCGTATGAATTTTTCATTGCCACCGCCCCTACTCACTTGGCTAAGGGAGAATGTAATGTGGGAGAATCCCAACATGAACCTGTGATAGAAATTGACAAGGCCTAAGAAGATATGAAGCTCAATGAGTGTGGTCAAGGCTAGTCAGTTACGGATGACCTGGATCTTGGCTGGATTGACATGCACCACATGCTCATCAGACATTTTTCATGTTGAAGGAGCATTTTTCCAAATTTTCATATAGTTTTTGTTGTCGCAGAGTGTGCAAAACCTATTAAATATGTTACAAGTGTGCTACCCAACTCTTGTTGAAGATGAGGATCTCATCCAAATACACCACCACAAAACAATTGGTGAAAGGTTGCAAGATATCATCCATCATCCTCATGAAAGCTGTTCGGGCATTTTTCAAGACAAAGGGCATGACCAACCATTCAAAAATACCTTCTTTGGACTTGTAGGCAATCTTCCATACATCAGTATTCTCTATTGGGACCTGGTGGTAGCCAGACCTTAGATCAATCTTACTGAATTATTTTTCCCCCTTGAGTTGTCCAAGGAGACTGTCAATTCGGTGAATTAGGTACCGATTCTTGACTGTGATTTTATTTAGAACCCAATAATCAATGCAAAGTCGCCAGGTCCCATTCTTCTGCACAATCACAATTGGGCTTCCACAAGTTGATGATCTTCGCTAGATGTGCCCCTTTTTGAGCAGCTATTTGATCTGGCACTAGATTTCCTCATTTTCTAACAAAGAGAAGTGATAGACTGTCCCATTGGGTAGCAATGCACCGGGGGTCAAATCGATTGAGTGCTTGACCTGACAGTGTAGAGGTACCCCAGTGGGTGAGGAGAATGTGTCTTTGTATTCTTCTACAACCTTATCCACTTGCTTCTACTGCATGGAGAGACATGTCACGAAGGCCATGGATGTGGATACAACCTTTCACTCTCTTTGAGTGCGAATCACAAAGAAGAAAAAATTCTCGGTCTGAGAGATGACCTTCCTACATATCTTGGAAAAAATCAAGGAAATGGCAGTAGATGGGACTACCTCGGGTATCCTATATAATTTCCTCTCCAAAGTAATAATAACACTACAAGGCCTAGACTCCTATACAACATGACGTTTCCATAAATAAGTTTGGCCCAAAAGAACATCACAAAATTCAAGGGGGTGACATCACACATTACCTCATCTTTGAAGGGCTTGATGTTGTAGGCTATGTGAAACTCTTGGCTGACATGGAGATCACTCCCTTGGCAGAGCCATCTGATGGTATGCGGTTGTGGGTGTGGTCTTATCGACAGTGACAACCACTTGATGACCTCCAGTGAGATGAGGTTCTTTTGTCTACTTCTATCAACGATGAAGTGTAGTGGAGTACCCTTCACCCACATCTATGAATGAAAGAGGCGCTCACCTTCCTCTAGTTCATCGGGTTCACGAGGATGGAACTTGTTGGTGGCAGCAATGGTGGCACTGGGTTCTACATCAATGATTTGTCTCCCTTTTCTAGTTCTGACTCAAAGTCAAATCCCACATCTGATTCATATGCTTTCACCTTAGCCACTAATGACTTCTTTGAGTGACATTCAACAGTGTTATGCCAGGGGATCTTATGGAACTTGCACCATTTCCCAATGTCTTTCTTTGTCTTCCCATTTTCCTTCTTTGTTTGTGGTTTAGATTGGTTTTCATGAGGCTTTCTATCCTTTCTCTTCCTTTGTTCTATGGTTTGGGGCCTCCTTTTCCCTACTTTTGCTGTGAGGGGTTTGCAGACCCAAATTGTTGCATCTTTTTCTTAAGCTTTTGCTTGATTTTGATCACATATCGATATGCTCCACCTAAGGATGAGAAGTCCAGAAACTCCATTCATATCTATATGTATCTATGCATACCATCGTGGTACTTGAGCACCAGATGTCACTCAGATTCTTTGATACCCATCTTGGTGTGCAAGGCATGAAAGACATTGATGAACTCTAGCACTGTTTGGTCCTTTTCCTACCACAGTGTGGTCCATCTTGTATATAAGTCGTCATAACTTCCAACATGGTATTATTTTTCCTTAATATCATCCATGAAAGAACTCCAAGTGGGTGTGACTACAAATAATGTATATCCCTTTGTTTCCTTTTTCTCACAGAAAGTCTCCCACCAATCTTTGACATGGGGGACAGCCTTAATGAGCACAAATGTAATCATTTCTCTATCAGAAAAGTTATGGATAGAAAAATACCCTTCTAGAAGGTTTAACCATTTGTCTATAGAATTCGCATCTATTTTACCTTCGAATATAGGAATATCAAAATTGATATGTACCTTGAAGAGGGTAGAGCCTCCACTCTAGGAAGATGCATTTCATGTTGGCAGTCGTCGAAGGATTTGCGCAAAATTATCCATCATCTTGTTCCTTTGTCATGAGAGGGATTCCTCCAGCAAAAATTTAAATGGATATCCTACCCCATCGTCTCTCTTTTATTTCCCCATGGTCATTCATTGGGTTCAGCGAGGCCGATATTGCAAAGGATCAACTAGTTTGAGTCCCAACTACTTATACGCTGACCTCGTTTAGAACATGCCCAGAGAAACAAATGAAGAGCAGACTGCTCTAATACCACTGATTCAGATTTACGAGTAGAATGAATGAAACACAAATATATAACATTAACATAGATATACAGAGAACAATAACAGAGATACATTGGAACTTAACTTCTATTCAATAAAGAAATTTGTTGAAACTGTAAAATGCAGAATGAAAACAATCTTGCTTGAATGGTGGTAGCTAATATTTGAGAAGAGATATGGCATCGACACGCATTCGTTTGAGCACATTACAATGAGGCCTCCAGAAATTTTTAGCATTAAGAAGTGAATAGAAAACCCTCAACATCCAAAAACCTAACCCTAGGAGATGAAGCACCAAAAGTCATGTGGGCCTCGATGGGGTAAGTTGGTACATCAACTTCCTGGGGTCATGACTTTTGCATACAATCTTTGTTTTAGGTGCATGATAGCCTATTGGAAATGTCTATCCAAGGAATACACATTATGTTGTCACACTTTAACTTTGTGTTGGCCCTTCACCAAGTTTTGAGGATCCTTGGTCGGGTTTGACCTACTTTTGGGACTTCGACGGGCTGTCGAAGGCAAAGCGCAAGTCGAAGTAGATATCGCGATATCTCGGCCCCTTTTTAGGGATTTTTGGGTTTTGGGATTATGTGATGGGCATGGGGATGTCAGCCCATGGGTTTAACCATGTTTAGGACCGATTTTATAATGTATAAATAGATGTCTAGGCGATGTAGGAAGGGGCTTGATACCCTGCTAAGTGCTAGGGCAAGGGAGACATCTATGTGATGCTAGGTGCTAAGTGCAAGTGGTAACTGTAATTGCTTTGTGCATATTGTGTAAGACTTGCAAAGCTAAGTGCAAGTGATCGTAAGAGATTGTGAAAGGCTTTGTGTTGTAACTCAAGGAGGGAGGATCTAGCGATGTGCGCAGATCTCCTGTCCTCTACGGAGTAAGATCTCAAGTCTATGTGCATGTAGAAGATTGAAAGAAGAAAATAAAGAGAAGAAGAGTTGGTGGACGTAGCCCCAGGGAGGGAGTGAACCATGTATATCCTGTGTTGTGGTTGCTTTGTGCATTTTGGGTGTTCTATTGTTTATGTGATTAAATGCTTAGTGCGTTGATGTATGTTAGATGAATCTGATATGATAGCTTAGTGATGAATAATGTGAATGAATGTTAGATCTGACCTATGTTGATGTGCTTAGTGCTTGGTTATATTAGATCTGTGTGAATACTGTGTCGTTCTTTTATTAGGGTTTATCCGCATGTAAGCTAAAGGAGAATATTGATGAACTGTAACTACTAATTGCTTTGTTAAAGTGTTACAATCATATATTTGTGTCCCAACTATGGTTGCAGACAACAAAGTCCTGCAACCACCCTTGCCTCTACCTCGGGTCAGACTTCATCTACTTCGCATGTGTTTTTGAAAGGGCCGATAGTTAGGGTTTTGTTGGTGTGTTGTTGTAGCATTGAACCCTGGTTCTACCCCTGTGACAACAAATGGTTCTGTTGTCGGGACTGGAACTGTGATTGTTGGGAACTAAAGAAAAGAGAAAGCTATGTGTGTAGATTTGTTGCCCTAGTGTGCAGTATTCTACTTGACCTGTGAAGCTATGTGCCAAGAAGAAGAGTCAGATCTGAAGAAAAGAGGTAAGACCTGAAAGCTTTGTGCTCTAATAAAGGTAAGAACAGTGAAAATTTTTGATTGAAAAAGTAAGATAAGTGGAAATTTTTGTTTCAAAAGGTGAGATCGGAAGAGCGGTTCAGCAGGAATGCCGAGACCGATCTCG